>PVIC010040219.1:0-16725 GCA_004025085.1 Thryonomys swinderianus | reverse complement strand
GTCCCTTCGGCCCCCTGTTTCCCTCGCACAAATCTCCACACCGATCCTAAGGAGCTCAGAGCGGCACAGTCAGCAGAGAACGCAAGAGCTGTGCGCAGAGGACTGGAGATTTAGCTCAGTGGTTCCACCACCTGCCTCAGGAGCACAAAGTCCTGAGTTCGCGCCTGGTAACCACATACAATACTGGGCGCGGTGGCTCACACCTGTCATCCCAGCACTCGGGAGGCAGAGGCAGGAGGATTGCTGAGTTCGAGGCTTGCCCGGGCTGCGTAGTGAGCTCAGGGCCAGCCTGAACTGCAAGGCGAGACCCTGTCTCAAAAAAAATAAAAATAAAAATAAAAAATAAACGAGTTGGATGGAGAATAAACACTACAGGGCACTTTCCTCTACATACACGTTGCTCTAAAGGGCGGCGGGGGTGTTTATAAAGGAAGTGAATCACCGCCATACAGCCAACCGCACGAAAAAGACAGTTTCTGTGCACGATTCGGCTCCTAGAGCATATGAAAGATCCCTTTAATACTTCTTGCTGTCCTCTCGGGGTAATTTAAACACACACCGTCTGTCCTTTCGGATTGTAATAATCCCCCATTATTATGTTCAGCTGTTCCTTATTTCGAGATGGAATTAAATTTATTTTTAATGATCACCATCCCACCCTGAGATTATTGAATTTGAGTGCCGTTCTTCTGGGACCGGAATAAAGCTTGCGAGATGTTGAATGTCAAAGATGTTTACCCGTCATCAGATTGAAGAAGCCAGCCTTTTGAATCCAAATAAACAATTCTCTCTCAAAGAAATAATTGTGCTAAGAACTAAATTTTAAATGAACTTTTTTTTTTCAGTCATTAAATGCCTTTTGGAGCATATGTGAAAAGCAGGCGTGGATGTCTGTTTCGTAGAAAATTCAAATGCAAGTTATAAGAGCAAATGCTTTCAAATAATTTATTTTAAAAAATATATTTTTTTTAGAGACAGAGTCTTGCTTTGTAGTTCAGGCTGGCCCTCAGCTCACTATGTAGCCCAGGCAAGCCTGGAATTCAGCAATCCTCCTGCCTCTGCCTCCCGAGTGCTGGGATGACAGGCGTGAGCCACCACGCCTGGCTAAAAAAATAATTTCTTAACGTCGTCAAGATGATTATTTCACTATTGATAGATGAAATAAAGCTATATGAATAAATGATGGTGATGATAGTTTATTTATTTATTTATTTATTTATTTTTGAGACAGGGTCTCGCTTTGTAGTTCAGGCTGGCCCTCAGCTCACTATGTAGCCCAGGCAAGCCACGAACTCAGCAATCCTCCTGCCTCTGCCTCCCAAGTGCTGGGATGACAGGTGTGAGCCACCACGCCCGGCATTGTGGTATGTGGTACTGATGGCTGGTGGGTGTGAGTCTCCACGCCCAGCATTCTATGTGGTTACCAGGGATCGAACTCAGGACCTTGCGCTTGTGAGGCAGGCACCGGAACCACTGAGCTAACCCTCCAGGCCGATGATAGTTTTTCTTAAATCACAGCGTTTATCTTTTGCCCATATTCGTGTTCAATATAGAATATAAGAAAATCTCCAGAAAGAAGCAAACAGGAACAAAATGCTGGAGTGATCCAATCAATACTACAAACTAGCCCAAAGAAAGTAGTCAACACAAATTAGAGCTTGCAGAGGAAAATTGAAAAATCACTCTACTGTACTCTTCATGCTCAAAATGTAGAGAGAGGCTTCGAAGGTAGAATAATGAGCCAGCAAAACTTGTAGAGAGGAAAACCACAGACTTTGAGATGCAAAGACCTTCGGAAACAACCTATAGCTGATTAGAAATAGTGAAGAAGAGTGCAAGGTGCAAATGTTATAGCAATAGAAATTTTTTATGCAAGATAAACAAATCCAGAAAAAACAGAATCGAGCAAAGGAAGAGAAGTTGGTGAAATCTAGGACAACTTTAAGCAATCTCATGTACATGTAGTATTTGGGCTTCCAGTTTTTTTTTTGTTCTGTTTTTTTGTTTTGTTTTGTTTGTTTGTTTTTGAGACAGGGTCTCACTTTGTAGTTCAGGCTGGCCCTGAGCTTACTATGGAGCCCAGGTGAACCTCGAAATCAGCAATCCTCCTGCCTCTGCCTCCCGAGTGCTGGGATGACAGGCGTGAGCCACCACGCCCAGCGAGAGTTAGGAACTTTTAATGTAGATTTTTCAAATAATCACTAAGATACATGGCTGCACTCATTTTTTCCTAGCTAATCCTATGTCCTGAGAGCTCCTTTCATAGAGATCTTGGATCTGTTATTCTTAAAGTGACTTTCTTTTGCCCCATGATAAGTGAGTTTCCCTTGTCTCTTCCCTCATCAATTTTACCTCTTTCTTTTTAAATCACCTGAATTATAAAGTACTCTAGATTTCATCTTCTAATCTCCCTTTTGCAATACCCCAATGAACACTTTCCTGCTGTCACTGCAACTTTAAACATTCAGAACCCGTTTCCAACTCAGCTCACATATTTTTGTTCATTTGCTCCTTTTCCACGACTGTGTTTATATATTTATCTTCTCGAACCTATCGACGATCCCCCTGAGACAATTTTCGGTGGATCTTGAAAAGCGTGTTTCTCTTCTCCTCACGACCCATGCAAAGAGGCTGATGTCTGTCCTTGTCTTTTTCTGGCTGGGGAGTGGACGTATATTGTGAATGCTCTTATTTGGCTCTCTATTTGAACCGTGTAGTGCATCAAGAGAGAAAAACAAGGTGAGCCAGGAGTCTTGCAAGTGTTTTCTTCGCTGTGGACCATACCACGGTCACTCAGGAAGAAAGAGGAGGAACAGGGTTCTGGTTGGCAGTGGATGGCTGTCGTCTTGCATGGAGAGCCATTTCTGCAGAATGGGTGCTGGGTGCAGTCCTACACATCTTTTGGCTGGAAGCACAGCTTTGCAACAGGCATATCGGCTGAAGCCCCATAGCAAATGCCATGGCCAACATCTGAGCGTGTACCCCACGTGGGTATGTGGTTCGGGGCAACCCTCTGTCTTCCTCCCTTGATTTTCCTCAGGTGGGTAATCTTTTCTCCATCTGGATGATACTCGGCCTCATCTGAACCCAGTCCTGTCTCTTTTGCTGGGCATCAGAAGAGACAGTAGTAGGTCTTCAGTGAATTTTTCTTTCCTGTGTGAACCACGGGTTGACAGCTCTTTTCCTTTACCTTACAGTTTGCATGGGAGACACACAGTCTCTTCTGTCTAGAAGCAAAATTTTCCCTTAATCATATTTTCCCTGGTCATTTTCATTGCAATTAGGAAGAAAAGAGGAACGCAGATTTAGGTGTTTGAATGATACTGAGTTGAAAATCTCTCTTGTTCAGTCATTGTTTAAATTGAGCTAATTGGCCCCAGGTCTTTTAATCTATCTGGGCATGTAATTTATCTGCTTAAATATCTCTCCTACTCTTTTTAAAAATTCTCTAGGGTTATTAAAGCTCTTCTAGCGAAGGTAGAAAAACTGGGACTGATTTCATCCATTTACAAAAGAACATATGTCGGAAGTGCCTTTGTACACCTGTCAGTACAACCTCTTAGCACCGAAGCTCACGGGCTCTTTTCTGCACAGCTTCTACGAGGCACTGCACAGCGTGGGTGTAAGAAGCATTATCGTCCTCAGGGTGACTTTAGCACGCAGACACAGAGCTGAGTGACCTCCAAGTCCTGTGGCTCTTATTCATTCCGAAAACCGCAACCCCACTCCTGGAACCAGAGGAAGCTGTGTAACCTGTACTGAATTTTTGCACGGTGGGACAAGGCATCCCCCTGCCCCGTAATGGACAACTTTTCCACACCTGGTTCCTGAGTGTTTACTGCATACAATTTCCATCGATTCAATTCACAACTAAAACGCAAGGACACGGTGAGTCTTCATATACCGCTATTGAATGCTCAGGCCTGCGGGTCTCTGAGATCTAATATCTGCACTATCAACTTTTAGTTTTCTCACCAAGGTGGCTGGCCAACTACCTCCAATTGAGGTGTGGAGTGTAAGATTTCCTTCCTAAGATCTTTGGTTCCTTCTGTCTTCCGAAACAGTCGGAGAGGCTGATGATGAAGTGAATTCTCAAAGGAAAAAGTGGATTCTAAGTCACGAAGTAAAGTTTCACCACGTGAGAGAGAAGGTATCAGGAAACTCAACAAATACCTTCTCTCCTTTTTCCCTCGACTGTATACTTCCCACCAGCTCCTTTCCTTTATTTGTCCATGTCTGTACTGCTCTCCTGACCGGTGGAAATGATCAGCGTGTTACTTACTGTCATGGTTTGTGGGGAAGCAGTCATGACAGGGATACACCATCTCCTTCGCGGCCCCAGTTCCGGCCAGTTCTAGCCCATTTCCTTTGACCCCAGCATTTCTACCCTGGGATGGGCCTGATGATAAAAAATTCAAAAAGCAACTATTATCCTTTCTTCAGGATGTGCGTTTCACTGAAGACCGGACAAGACCCAGAGAATGTGCACCTCAAACAAAATAAAGTTATTCAGGAAAATGGAAGACTAGCTGGATACGGTGTTTTAGTTTCCGTCTAAAATGTCCCCCAAAAGCCTCACATTTGAAGGTGGCACCGGATGGAAGGGACCAGTCACTGGGAGCTTAATTTGCAAGGGTATCTTCTTGTCCCTGCTCCCTCTGTTCTTTCTCTGCTACTCGGCTACAGCAGATGAAGAGCTTTCTTCTGCCCCCGTCTTCTCATTTTGGACTCAACACCCTGGAAGCTGTGAGAGCCCAAGATGCCTCTGCGTTTTGAAGTTGTGGATGCTTGGCTCTCAGCAACAGGAAAGTAATGAGGACAGATAGACATGTGGAAGCTTTCTGGAGAATTCTTGCATTTCAGCAGAGTTCTTAATAGTCCAGAGACATTGCATGTTGGCCCTCAAATGAGTTCTGCATCTTCTTCGTTCTCCAGTAATGCCATTCTAGTTAAGATTATCTCTGGGCATGGTGGCTCACGCCTGTCATCCCAGCACTCAGGAGGCAGAGGCAGGAGGATTGTCGTGAATTCGAGGCCAGCCTGGGGTACATAGTGAGCTCAGGGCCAGCCTGAACTACAAAGTGAGACCCTGTATTAAAAATAAAAAAATAAAAAAAATGTTGCTTTTCTGCTTCAGTTGTAGATCTAGCCTTTGTAGTTCATATATACATGCATGTGTGTGTATGTATGTATGTGTGTATATATATATATGGATGTGTGTATGTCTATATATATGTGGTGTGTGTGTGTGTGTGTGTGTATAAATACACATTAAGGTATGCAGCTTCAAAAAGTAAATTTTTTTGTGTGTTTGGATCTTGAGTATTCTTGGGTATTTTTTGTGTTTGGGTCTTGAATATTCTTGACAAAATCTGTCCACACCCAGTCATATGTTGTTTGGAAGTGCATACGTAGTCACCAAGTTTGGATCTTGAGTATTCTGCTATGTTGAAAGACTTCTCACCCAGGATGGTGCTACTGGAGGTAGAGGGCCCTTTAAGAGGTGGGGCACAGGGAAGGAAATGAGGTCATTGTTGGGCGTGGCCCTGAAGGGAACAATGAGACCCCAGTCCTTTCCTTTTCTACTCTTTCAATTCCCCAGCCAATGGATTGACATTTTGCTTGGTTATTGTGCATTGTCCCCTAGTACAGACCCAAAAGGAATCCAGCTGCCCAGCCATGAACTAGAACTTCCAAACCTGTGATCCAATGAAAATATTTTCTCTTTGCAGATTGATGATATCAAGTATTTTCTTATAGAGAGAGCTAACTAATACCTCAAATCAGTCCAAATGAAGGGATCGCTGCTGTTCCTGTTAACATGGATGGATGTAAGTGAAAAAAAAAAAAAGGTGAAAAAGAACAAAAAAACACGATGCTTAAAAATACAAAATCTGTCCACAACCAATCATATGTTGTTTGGAAGTGCATATGTAGGCCCCAAAACTACAAATAAAAATAAGACAATGCCCTATGTGATTTTTTTTTTTTAAGTTTCTTTCCTCCTTGCTGGGAACAAACATCTAACACTCACAAGTTAAAGGAGGAAAGGCTCATTCGTTTGGGCTCCCAGTTGGCACAAGTTTCAATCCTTAGTTGAAACAAAAGCAAGGCATCATGAGGAGAGGCTGTCTACTGCAGAGGAGCCAGGCGGCAGCAAAAGCAATGCCGTGAGCCTCCCTTCCCCTTTTATTTCACTCAGGCCGCAAGCCAATTGGTTGATGTCTTCTACCACTGGGGTGGGTCTTCCTGTTTTTCACCTGAGAACCCTGCTAAGCCGGTCAGTGGACCAGTTCACTTACCACACATCCTGAATCCATATTCACCGAGTTCTAGGCACCTTGGGAAAACTTCCTCTAGGAGCGCGTGAGGCCTGGGGGGAGGGGAGGTGGTCTAGATACAAGCTGCTATGTGTGACGATAGAACTAAGACGAAAGGCTTAGGGGGACATTTTTGTGTCCTCAATGACATTTCATATTCTGCTTATGAAGCTGATATGTGGGTTTGTGGGACGTCTGTCTGTCGCTGCTTATCACTTATAAACCTTACAGGAAATAGTTCCCGATAATGTTGTTTTAAAAATTAATGCACTTTTTCTCTCTGGTGAAGGAATATTACTAGCAGATAAATTTTACGGGGCTTAATGTTCTAAGATATTAAAATGTACTCACATAAATACAGACCATTAATCTTTTATTTAATTCGAAGGACAGCAGTTAAATGCTAGATCCCATGCTCTGGACATACAAAGCATCATGAAAACGAGATTTTGGTGTTGAGAGACTCCTAATTACATTTGTAAATAATGGAATCGTTGTACAGTGAAATCAATGAATCAATCAATGAATCAATCAATCAGCAAGCAAGCAAATAGGTGACCAGTGTGCTATGAAAAAACGTAAAAAGATCAAAAAAAGTGAAATGCACATAACTGAGCAGCCGCTTCAGATCAAGCATTTTGCAAAGTTTCCTCATACACGTTTTTTCTTTCCATCGGTCAGCAACAGCATTGTGATGTATGACTGTCCTTAACATGAGTGAGAAAAGTGGGGTGAAGGATACTGGAGAATAAACCCTCTGGTTAATGCTTTCGGTGGGAATATAAACTACTAACACAGCTTTGGTGGCCATCTCTGAAAACTTGGACAGTGCTTTCCATTCAAGATCCAGTAGTTTCACTATTAAGCACTTGTTAATACCAGGCATGGTGGCTCATGCCTGTCATCCCAGTACTCGAGAGGCAAAGGCAGGAGGACTGCTGAGTTCGAGGCTTGCCTGGGCTCCATAGTGAGCTCAGAGCCATCCTGAGCTACAAAACAAGACCCCGTCTCAAACAAACAAACAAACAACCCCAGAAACCAAAAAAACTATTAAGCACTTTAGTCCAACACTGAGACAGAATTATCCAGAACACAAGTCCACCAGATTTCTGCTTTCTCGGTCATTTTAATCCAGACCACAGCCTAAGAAATCTGTTTTAAGAACATCTTAACTTTCCCATGCTTGGCCACAAAAGTTTCTCTCTCCTCATCATTATGCTAGATATACTTTGCCCTCACGGAGTAAGTATATTGATCCATTAGACTTTCTGCTACACGGGGACATAACACAATTATGTCATCTCCACCTGCGTCTTTCTGTCAATACCACCATTTCTGTAAAAGGGAAAGGTGGTTGGCACATTCCGAATCCAATGAAGGGCGTGAGCAGCCACCAGAATTATGTCCCTGTGCAGTGTTGGGTGCACACGGTCTATGAAGTGAATGCCGAGGTAAGCCAAGTCCTGTGAGGCCACAGAAGCGTTTTCTTTGGCTGTTAAAAGAGAACACTACATTTCATGCGAAATACTTTGCAGATGCCAGGATTTCTGTGTATCCCACCTGAAGAGAGGAACTTGGTGGGAATCTGTATGCGAAAGGAGCGAACGCATTTGAGGATGGCTGTGAAAGGTTCATTTCCGTGCTGGACAGCACGTGCCAAGGATAACCTCGTGATCGGTGATCGCACCTCTTTTGATGAATACTTGCACCAGAACTCCCCTACACTGCACAGGCCTGCCCGGGGCACCTGATTCTGATATACGGTGCTGCTATGGTGATTTCCGGTAGCATCACGGTTCTACCATGATGACAAATAGTTTGAAATTAATCTGTACTTGCCAAGCCACATAGTTATTGAATTTGGATTTGTGAGACGCATTGTTGGTACACACCACGAAGTCAGCCATTTGTGGTATATGGAAGTGTGTACTTCCGTTTTCATCCGCATACAACAAATTCCTGTTGACTCAGAGCAACATGGACACACGCCACAGAGTCGATCTTAATAGGATATGAGAAACTCACCCTTCTCATCGGACTGACTATCAAGGACTGGAGAATCACCCATATCCATCATCGCTTCAAACAACATGCCACCTTCAGAATCTACCTCCCCGTATCGTACATCATCAGAGATACTTTTTTTTTTTTTTTGGAGACAGGGTCTCACTTTGTAGTTCGGGCTGGCTCTGAGCTCACTATGGTGCCCAGGCAAGCCTCAAACTCAGCAATCCTCCTGCCTCTGCCTCCCGAGTGCTGGGATGACAGGCATGAGCCACCACGCCCGGCCATCAGAGATACTTTGACAGCATCAGTGGTCAACTGCCGGCCCCATCTTGGCAATACTAACTGTCGAGATTCAATGAGAACACCGAATTGCTAACTGGGATGAGAATTCTGTTTAAACTGTGAGCCTCATTGACCAATATAGGTTTACACGACAGAAATGACCAGAACTACGGATCCAGACCCAACTGCGATTCCCGCACCAAGCGAGTACAAAACCGAGTTGAACTTGAAGGAATTATTTTGCTGGGGTTATACTTGGAAATCTCATGAAATGTACTTACCCAGGGGGCTCCTGAGAAATCTCAGCAAACACGTTCCTCACTTCTAACACTCGTTCACGGAGACCGTGTGAACATTCAACTACGGGATACAGTCTTCCACACCAAAATAGGCTTACACGCTCCAGCCCCAGCATCCGATTCTGTGCACTATGTTTGAGGGTAGGGTTGTCAGAGAGAAAGAGAAGCATATGCTTATCCATATGTGTAGTGAAAACACCTTGTAAACTGTAAAGTAGGAAGGAAGTCAGAGCTGTTGCTTTGCAGGCTCATAGCCAGGTGCCACACGTACTGTGCAAAGTGCCTCACGCTCCGCCTGCTTCAGGGTGGCTGGAGGTGCACTTGAAATTTGTGGACATCGCCACTACCGTGGGTCAGGGAAGGTGAACCAGATACGTTCAGACAGAGAGTGTGTGTGTATAGCCTTTTCTTTAGATGTCCTGGGGGACTTTGATGACCTTGTGAGCAACATCCGAAATTTATTAATGGCAAGGAAAGTCGAGATAAATTGTTACAGCTGACCCTACGATACCATCCTGATTTGTTTTCTGGGAGTCTTCACCTATACTAAGGCCACGGTCGTGCAGAGATTCAAAGACAAAATCCAACAAAATAATTGGAAAAGACATGTTTCTGTGTCTCAGTAACTCATATTATCTCACCAAATTCCACTAAATGCAGTAAAATATGCCATTCTACACTCTTCTGGACAGGGAATTTGACGAATCTTTCAAAAAGTGAACATGCTAAGTACTGATCACAGAAATGTCATTTAGTAAGTAAAACCACATCTTAGATACAGCAGAACCTCATAATTCTTCCCACCATGCGAGTTGAAAACAGATCTGGAGAAGACATTGAATAGTTAGGTTCCATCTTGGTCTTACAGGGAAATTTGGTTCAGTCCTTGTTCAGTTTGGTCTGCAGCTGGATCATGGAGAGAATTAGGTTTGTGAACCAAAGTACCACTGTAATTTCTATAAGAAAGTTGATTTATTTTATAATTTAGATCTGCAATGGTACCCCAAAGGCCCATGTATTAAAAGACTTTGGGCTGGAGGGTTAGCTCAGTGGTTCCGGCACCTGCCTCGCAAGCGCAAGGTCCTGAGTTCGATCCCCGGTAACCACATAGAATGCTGGGCGTGGAGACTCACGCCCACCAGCAATCAATACCGCATACCACAGTGCCGGACGTGGTGGCTCACGCCTGTCATCCCCGCACTCGGGAGGCAGAGGCAGGAGGATTGCTGAGTTCGCGGCAGCTTGCCTGGGCACCAGAGTGAGCTCAGGGCCAGCCTGAACTACAAGGCGAGACCCTGTCTCAAAAAGAAAAAAAAAAAAAAAGACTTAGACCCCAGGGAGAGGCTTTTGGCAATGGTGAAACCTTTAAGAGGTGGACTTTAATGGGAGGTCTTTAGGCATTTGGTGGCATGACCTTGAAAGAGGTAGGAAGAGCTGTCTACCATGATTTTTTACAAGGAATAAATTTAGCACTTCAGTAGATGAAGAGGTAAATGAAGATGCTTGTGAATGAAGATGCTCACTTCTTGATTATGCTAAAAAAAAGTGAGACCATGGTAAATGACTGGCATCTATATTATTCAATAAAATGTTCATAAAGCTAGATCATTTTCAGTTCTCGGTTAATCTCAGACATCATTCTGTGTAAGGGAAAAGTAGACAACACAGTATATACCTTGTAATTAAAAAGTAAATTAACGTGAAAATCTGTTTTAATCAGAACTAACTTTAACTGTTAGGAGTTCAGTCCCTTGTCATGGCTTCCTTTGTTAGGAAGATTTTCAGGGATGTTAAAAAGACTTTTAGGAAATTAAAAGTATTATCTTTAGTGCTAGAGAAGCATATGCATTTCACTTGTCTATAATATTACATGAGTAAACAATACAATATTAAATTAAATATTCATGCTATAGCAGTAATACACGTGATCATAATTTTGCCTTGTTTTCAAAGAGATTTCTTTAATTGTTTTTAAATTTCTTTATACTAAATGGCACCTTGAATTACTTTACATAGCGAGGTTAGTTCAACTTTTAGACATAAACTTCTATCTTAATCTGTTTTGCACGCTACAAAGCCCTACGTCAGGGGAAAGAGAAAGGCAGTCTACTTATTGTGCGAGACTTTTAAGCCATAAAAAGAATTTCTAACTAAATGCGAAAGACCAGGAGGTACAAATGTAAGGACAAACATTAACAGTCATGGTTAGACCTCTCTTGTCTTTTGAAGCCATGATGCAAGAAAAGCATTTAAAAAATCCATCATTAAGAATTTTGCTTTTATTGCACGCTGAAGTGGTCAGGAAAGTGAAATACCTTATTAAAATCAAAGCTCCACAGCTATTTTCCCTACATTTGAAAAGTTTGGGGTGGTACACACGTGTAATCTCAGCTGTCTGGGAGGCTGAGACAGGAGACTCACAAGTCTGAGAGCAGCCTGACCAGCCTAGCAAGACAGTGTCTCAGAAAGCACAAATAAAGGAGTTGCAAGGCAGCCTAGTGCGAACGGGTTGCAATTCTCAGTACCCCACAGCTGATTAAGTCAGGGCAGACAAATAAATGAATAAATAAATCGGCTGGGACTGTTGCCTTACTGGCCGAGAGACACCCTTGCGTTCAATGCCCGGGCTGTAAATGACAACGTTGCCACTGCAAAACTTTCAATTATGGGTCTGGTTCTTTCAATATTGTCCTGTCCTCCTTTCTCACCTTCTCCCATATCCCAGGCCTTCCGCTCTACAAGGATCCCGCGTCCCAGTCTCTGGCCTCCCCCAGCCCGGGCAGGACGACAGTCTGTAGCACGCTCTGCAGACGGGAGAAGCAGGAGCCTCAGACTTGGGCCGTGAGGGCAGCAAATAGGAGGAAAGCAGAGAAAGCAGGCCCCTCTCTGCCTGCTCCAGGAGGCACAGGCGGCACACCGTCCACTCTGAGATGCCCTGCCCAGTCCGGTGAGTGACCCTTCCCACGGTGCCGCTTTGTTTCCCGCGGCCACCCTGCCCCGGGACACACAGCGCTCCGTCCTCTCCACCGGCGGCCCCTGCGGGCTCCTCTCACCACAGCTTTGGGGTGACCACCTTCCTCGTTTACCCGTTCATTGCTCACTCCTGGAAGCAGACTTCGAAGACCTTTCTGAGGCTCCCTGCAGGCCAGCTTGGGCGTCTCTCCTCTGCGAGACGTCTTCTTTGGATGGTCCCAGTCTCTCTGTTGAAGATTAATGAGGAAAAACTAGAAAACATCCACACAAAAATGCCTTGCCTGTTCTTTGGGAAACGAAGCAGAACGCCCGTAATCCCAGCATTATGAGAGGCTGAGGCAGGAGCCTCTCAAGTTCAAGCCCACCTTGGTCCAATAAGTAAGCTAGCTAGATTCACATTAAAAGAATAGCTTTTCGAAAAGGCCTAGGAGGGGGCCGGAGATTTAGCTCAGTGGTTCCAGCGCCTGCCTCTCAAGCACAAGGTCCTGAGTTCAATTTCTGGTAACCACATACAATGTTAGGTGTGGTGACTCACGCCCACCAGCCATCAATACCACATACCACAGTGCCGGGCATGGTGGCTCATGCCTGTCATCCCAGCACTCGGGAGGCAGAGGCAGGAGGGTTGCTGAGTTCGAAGCTTGTCTGGGCACCATAGTGAGCTCAGGGCCAGCCTGAACTACAAAGCAAGACCCTGTCTAAAAAAAAAAAAAAAAAAAAATGGCCTAAGAGGTAGCTCAGTGTGCAAGCCCTGAGCTCAATCTTTCATACCTTCAAAAAAGGAAAAGAAAAAATCGAGATGTAAAATTGATGTGCCACAAAAAAAGATGAACCAAGATTTGTAGGTGAGACTGAGCAGTTGCTTCCAAATAGATGAAAGTTGCAACCTTCACACTTGTTATTCAGAATTTTGTCCTGCTACCTTGTGTTTGTTTATGGGGATGGTTTTTAAAATATATCCCATAAAAAGCTAAACCATAGCAAAGTAATTTGATTTATGATTCAATCTATAGTGAAAAGAATAGAAACTCTCGACTGACATATCTTTGTGCTTCCAGCAAAATTATGACAGAGTTTTGCATAGCTGGTAGCCTTTAAAGAGAGTGCCAGGCTCTCAAATTCATGCATTTTAAAACAGGAAGTACCATGCCAGTTGTGAAGCAGAAAGAATTCAGAGCTCTAGAATTTCCCTCCAGACTTCCCTTAGATACCCAGGAAAGCTACTGGACTCTGAGAGTAATTAAATAATGAAAGCGTTCTCCAGAGCCACGTGTGGAATCTCTGAGCCAGCAAAACGCTTAAAGACAGACTTCCACGCAACCTGCTGGGTTTGTTTCATGGAAGGCGGGGCTCTGAGAAAGAAAGATTTTGCGTGGATGGCTGTATGAACCGTGGGGAGTGAAGGGCCAGCCCAGGAAGGCCTTGCCCTCTTTCCTGTGGAGGACCAGTCACACCCTTTTCAAGATATTTCTCTAGTCAGTGGGTCCCCTTTTTTCTTTTTTTTTTGAGACAGGGTCTCGCTTTGTAGTCCAGGCTGGCCCTGAGCTCACTATGGAGCCCAGGCAAGCCTCGAACTCAGCAGTCCTCCTGCCTCTGCCTCCCGAGTGCTGGGATGACAGGCATGAGCCACCACGCCCAGCACTGTGGTATGCGGTGTTGATGGCTGGTGGGCGTGAGTCTCCACGCCCAGCATTGTATGTGTTACCGGGATTGAACTCAGGACCTTGCGCTTGCGAGGCAGGCGCCGGAACCACTGAGCTAACCGTCCAGCCCAAGGGTTCCCCCTTTTTCTATGCACATGCTGCTGTGGGGTCCCATATGGACAACCACGAACCTCAGCTCTGTGAAGTATTGAAAGTCAAGACCATCTGAGTTAAGATCTCCTTTCAGTGTAAAGCGCATACCACATTCTGAAAATAAGACAAAAAAAAATTTTTTTTAAATGAGCGGAAAACATGGATCATTTTGTATTGATGGAGGCGGTATTTTGGATACGCTGGGTTAACTAAAATACCTCATCCAAAGTAACCTTTCTCCAGTTCCATTTTCACACTCTAATGTGGCTATTAGAAGATTTTAAGTCGGGGATTTCATCCTCAAAGAGTATTTTTCTTTAGACCTCTGTGCGTGTTACTGGGTCGCTTCCGTTCTGCACTGTGTGACTTCCATTCGCCTAAATTTAGGCTCCAAATAAAAGCTGGTGTCTGAATTCTGGGCTGAGTGTCCATGAACATGGGAAACCAAACTCTGACGAATGCTACCCTCTCCTGCACAGTTAAGACCCCAGCCTGAGCCAGATCCAGCGGATAAGGTAAATAAGGCTGCCCTGTACTGCTTTAATTTGACAGAAATCACCATACATTGCAGTTGATCAACAAGGCTTAAATGAAAAAAAAATTATTACAGCACAAAATACAGTGCCATTAATTTTCTTCAAAACATTCAAAACCATTCCCAAGGTTTCCTATCATCCTTAGCAACACATGATTTTCTGTCGTAAACTTTCTTTAAACATTTACTTATTTTTCAATCACTGTGTGTGTACGATCGAATGTGTACAGATCGTAGAAGAAAATAGTCAAAATTAAAAATTTCGGTTGATGTATTTTCCTGTCAGTAAAATGGTGACCACTTTGCACCGTCAGAGTCCAGAGAAAGCGCTTCAGTCCCCTGAATCACACACACTTTGAGTTAAAGGCCACGGAGCCAGCACTGCAGGAAGAATCACTCTCGAACACCAATTGTTGCCATAACAAACTATGACGAGTGTAGTATTTAAAACAACACATGGTTGCTGGGCGTGGTGACTCACGCCTGTCATCCCAGCACTTGGGAGGCTGAGGCAGGACGATTGCTGAGTTTGCGGCTTGCCTGGGCTACATCGTGAGCTCAGGGCCAGCCTGGACTACAAAGCGAGACCCTGTCTGAAAAAATAAAAATACATGAAGCCTTACAGTCTCCTGTTTCTTATTTTTTCACTTTCAGCTGTTGACTTTGTCTGGAGAGCTTGGGCCCAGGCATGCACAGGCCATGTCTCCCTTACTCTCTGCGTTAGGTCCTTTCCAGGGTTTGGCCCCAAGATGACACCAAACGATCTTTTTGATCCTTTCCGGGGATTGGTTTTGTGATTTCCCGTTTGGAGCCGTCCCTGTAACTGCATAGAAATGCAACTCATCTTTGCCTGTTGATTTTCTTCTATCCTGCCGTTTAGCTCAGGTATCGTGATTATCATGGGCTTCCGCCAGTGTTGGGTGTGGAACCTTCAGAATCTCCTCCCACCTAGCTGCACATGTTGCATTTTTTTTTGCTCTCGTCTTTATGTCCCCGAAGCTGTCGCTATGGTCCCGGAAGAGACACCCTGCCTGCCGTGCAGAGCGCTACAAAGACATGTGGATAATTGATCCATTATTTACAAAAAAAATCACAGCGGCGAGCATAATGAGATGAATGCCAGGCCATCCTGCTGGATCGCTGAGGCTGTGGAGGCTGTCACCGGGACGTTTGAATAAGAAGACAGAGCGGACTTCTGCCTCTGAGAAGTGTCTGTTCATTTCAGATGCAGCTAAGAAGCGTATGAAGACATGTTCAACATCACTGGTCATTCGAGAGATGCACATGAAAACAACACTGAGATTTCACCTCACTCCACAAAGAATGGCCGCTATTACAAAATCAACCAACAATAAATGCTGGAGAGGCTGTGGGGAGAAAGGAACCCTTCTCCACTGTTGGTGGGATTGCAGACTTGTGCAACCATTGTGGAGATCCGTGTAGAGATTTCTCAGAAGACTAGGACTAGGGGTCCCATTTGACCCTGCTATCCCCTGCTAGGAATATACCCAAAAGAATTTTTTAAAACAAAAATCACACCCTTGTTCATAGCAGCTCAGTTTGTGATAGCTCAGTCTTGGAAACAACCCAAATGCCCATCTACTGGAGACTGGATAAAGAAGATGTGGGTTTTTTTTTTATAAAATGGAGTATTATTCTGCCATAAAGAATGACAAGATTGATTCATTTACGTGCAAACAGATACACCTGGAGGACACGTTCATGAGTGAAATCAATAGATCACAGATAGGCAAACACCGGATCCTCTCGTTGATAGGAGCACCTGTAGATGCAAATGAGCTCTAGAAAGTATGACAGTCTTTGTAGAAGAGGAAATTTCCAAAGGAAATTTGGTGTGGGGATGTAATGAGGGGAAGGAATAAATAGGATTCTGAAAGAAAATAAAAGAGCACATATATAGGGGGTGGGGAGGTGTGGGGGGTGGGGATATGGGTAAAAATGAGAATTGAATTGTGTCTTCTATTGGTACAAATTCCCCAGTGTTATGTGTGATTGTGAGATGTGTCTAAATTGTACCAATAAAGAATTCAATTAAAAAAGAAGAAGAAGAAAAAGAAGACAGAGCGGAGAAAAGCGTTTCTGCCAATGTACCTGGCTGGCTCTCTGTTGGCTAGCGGCGGTGGCTTTTATTCACACTCCAGAGCCAGAGACATCACTGTAGTCGCAAAGCACCGCTGGGAACAGGAAAGGTAAAAACCCCGTGGTCTGTGGCAGCCTCGTCTGTTCTGACAGCCGCCCGGGAAAATGAGCCAAATGCTTTGCAAGGCCGGATCCTTGGCGCTCACCTGCTCGGGGTGCCGCGGTGGATTTTTTTTTTTTTTTTTTTGAGACAGGGTCTCGCTTTGTAGTTCAGGCTGGCCCTGAGATCACTATGGAGCCCAGGCAAGCCTCGAACTCAGCAATCCTCCTGCCTCTGCCTCCCGAGTGCTGGGATGACAGGCGTGAGCCACCACGCCCGGCACTACCGCGGTGGATTTTTTAACCTGCGGTGG
>PVIC010040218.1:0-16581 GCA_004025085.1 Thryonomys swinderianus | reverse complement strand
GATCCTCCTGTCTCTGCCTCCCGAGTGCTGGGATTACAGGCGTGAGCCACCACGTCCAGCATTGTGGTATGCGGTGTTGATTGTTGGTGGGCGTGAGTCTCCACGCCCAGCATTATATGTGGTTACCGGGGATCGAACTCAGGACCCTGCGCTTGAGAGGCAGGCACCGGAACCACTGAGCTAACCCTCCGGCCCATGTGCTTCATTTTTGACCTGCTCCGTTTCCGACCTGGGCCGGTTCACCCCTCCTTAGGCAACCTGGTGGTCCCCCGCTCCCGGGAGGTCACTATATTGATGCCGAACTTAGTGCGGACACCCGATCGGCATAGCGCACTGCAGCCCAGAACTCCTGGACTCAAGCGATCCTCTCACCTCAGCCTCCCGAGTAGCTGGGACTACAGGCGCGTGCCACCGCGCCCGGCCCCATGTGCTTCATTTTTAACTGTCCGAAGAAAAATATTTTTTTCATCATTCATTACAGTATTCCTTTTTTGATAGGGTCTTACTTTGTACTCAGGCTGGCCTTGAGCTCACTATGTAGTCCAGGCAAGCCTCATACTCAGCAATCCTCCTTCCTGCCTCTGCCTCCTTAGTGCTGGGATTACAGGCGTGAGCCAACACGCCTGGCATTAAGGTAGGTGGTTACCAGAGATCAAACTCTGAATTTTGCGTTTGCAAGGCAAACACTGGAATCACTGAGCTAAATCCCCAGCCCCAGTATAGTATTCTATCTTTAGTACATCACAGGGGATTCATGCTTTTAAAAACACATATAATTCTAAAACAGAGATAAGTAACAATTTTACTTCTTATTTGAGGTACTAAATTTATTCCAGTGACATCTGAGGTATATGAGGATTTCTGTGTGTGTAAGAACATAATGCAACAATAAGATCTTCATTCCTGTATTCCTTATTTTACCCGAGGTTTAAAATTATTAAAATTTATAAAGTAATTGCAAGTTCAACAAATGCAAACCTATGCAAAATTTTTTTCTTAATGGTATATTATTCTTTTTTTAAAGGCTTTGTCACATTATCAGACTTTTTTCAATGAAATTCAAGTATATTTACATTTTAAAATTTTCTTTCCCCCTTTTCTCTGTATTTTCATTCCAGATGGCAAGACAAGGAAATGGACAGAATTCCGAGATGGAGCATATAAGTTGGAACAAATGGCTGGGAAACACAATTCTTTTAATTAAAAATAACATTTTCAACTTTAAACAATGCCATAAATAGGCCTCTGAATTGACAGAACTCATATGTAGCAGGACTAAAACGGAAGTAAAAATTAAGACATCTGTCAGCATCCCAGACTTTCCCCTCGGTCATTAAGATTCTTTAAACATCTGTAGGTAATATCCAATACTCTTCTAAAAAAAAAATCGAACTACTGTGTTGTACTAACAGAAGAATGCAATAATCATTATAACCTAGCCTTAATTTAGAAAAAATTCAAAATGACTATCTTGTTTGACAGCTCATTTAAATGTAGCTGCTCATCTGAGAAGTACTTATAGTGTTATGCTTGCCTATTTTATTCATTCATTTAGAAGCCAAGGTCTACAAACTCACATAATTGGGAATAATAGTCATCAGATACAAAGAAATGTTCCACTTTTTCTGTTGTGGAATATGCGTAAATACCGACATAATGTAGGAATCATATGAATCATTATAGAGAAACTGTGATTGGACTTTCATAACTATTTTTATTACATAGTATGTAATATCACTTTGAGAAAAATCAACATATACTCCCTAGACACATAACTACTTTCCTGTGTAGGAAAAAAAAATATAAAACATAATTTCTCACTTACAACTTCAGTTTCTCATACCGGAGAAAAGATACAGTATTTACACATCTGTGGCCTATTTGTTTCATTTATGAGTATATCCTCAATGTATATCTATTTGAGTATAAATGACTCAAGTTTACCACTTTTTATGACCAAATGGTGAACTAGAAAATATTCAAAGGGAAAAAGGTGGTAAGACTGTAAATAAAGGGAGGAAAACATTTGATGGTTAAAGAAACAAAAGAAATCAAAGCTTATGTGATAAGGGGCACGGGTAGTAGGGTAGGCAGGGGAATGTAAAAAAAAAAATGAGAATTAAGTTGTGTCATGTACTGGTAAAATTCTCAGTGTCCATAGGTAATCATGATGTGTACATAAAATGTACCAGTAAAATCAATTTAAAAGTATATATTTTTTCAAAATCATAAAACAAAAGAATTTCTTTAAAACTTACTGACTTTATATAATCTGTATGTAGCTAATCATTATGACTAAATATGTTTATTATTTTACAGTACTATCACATAACATGTGCTATCTATCCTACTTTTATAACTTTATGTATGTATAGTAAATCAAACAATCAAAAACAGATAAAGTGTAAAAATTCTATACTATTCACTTGTGTTTGATTAGAGACACGTTTTGTTGACTGAATATTTTGAAAAGCAAAAATACTAAACTAATCATCCTTGCACACATGATTTTAATCAGATGGGGAGTGAGCTAAACAGAGACGAAACAATTGAGCACTCTTTCTTTTTGAAAAAAGATGAAATTAATTAATTTCAGTTACATGACTTCTACCTGTGTGTTCTATGCCAAAGACACAATCCTCCATCTGAGGAATAGTGCAAGGTGGGCTTGTAAATAATTATCTCAACCTCTGTTATGACTACTGAGAGTTTTCATCAATGCTAAACTTCACAAATCACGAGCTCAGAGACTGCACAAACGCAGCAGCATGTGTAGTTATCACTCAGTTTACTACACAGAGTTCAAGCGCCATTTGTGCTTCTAGCCCCACAGCCCAACACAGCATTCTGCAGTTCGTGGCTGAGTGTCCTCTAATATAAGGCAAAAATCCGAACAGAAAGTCTATGTCCTGATGGGAAGAAAGTTGGACATTTCCAACATACAATGGCACATGCAATTCCCACTTTAAAAGGTGAAACGAGGGCGATGGAAAGGAATGGGATCAAAGCAAGTTGAGAATCCAGAAGGGCAAACATTAAGTCCTGCAGATCTACATCCATCATCTGAGACAACCTGAGGTGAAATGTGAATTTCAAAGTGCTTGAGTAACACACACACACACACACACACACACACACACACACACACACACACACACATCATTGTCAGTGATTATATCTCCCGTGTCTTCTTCCTTGGGATGGCTCAGCTCATCCTTACAGTTTTCCTCAGATAATTCACATTCCTGGCTTTTCCAAACGTTGGGGTCTCCACTGCATTTTCAGACTCACACTCACCTACTGCCCTGTCAGGGACACACTATCTGGCTTCCCAGCCTTTCTTCTGAAATCTGGGTGTAACCCTACCTCATCCTCACAGCTCTTGCATTCTGCATGTGCCTAAATGTAGGACCATGTAGATGACGCTAAAATCTGCCAATAGGTGGAGCTATAAGCAGGCTTTTTTCTCTTTCGGTGGTAGATGTTCAGTGCCTGGAATGCTGCCTGCTGGGAAAGCAATCCGGAGGCACAAATTCTATAGACAGCTGCCATTTTGAAACATAGTGCTCTGTGGTTGTCTTCTCAAAGCAAAGCCTTTCATCCTCGCACTTTTGAGAATGCAAAGACTAGAGTCCAAAAGTCCTAGGCCATTTTTTCTATTATTCTTTTCCTTTTCAGCAACCATATACTCCTCTGCACCATTTGAGTATCTCATACCTTTAGTGGAGTTTTCTTTCTTGTCAAACTCAAAATTTTAAATCATTTGTCAGGCATGGTGGCTCATGCCTGTAATCCCAGCATTTGGGAGATAGAGACAGGAGGATTGCTGAGTTATAGGCTACATAGTGAGCTCAGGGCCAGCCTGAGCTATAAAACGAGACCCCATCTCAAAAAAAAAAAAATTAAATCATTCTGTGGAGACTTTTACTCTTTATTCTCAACATAGATCTGGCTAAAACCCATGAGTAATGAAGTCACTGCTTCAACATTAGTCTGTTTTGAAGTTTCTTCTACCAGATGAATTCACCTACCACCTTTAATCTCAGCCACATGTAAAGTCTCTAGACAGGAGCAAAATGTGGTCAAATTTCTACTAAAGCATAACACACAGTGTCTGGAGTGCTATGATTCTGAGCATTTCTATGCAGTCCTTATGCCCAACTGAAACCTCCTGGCCCTGATATTACTGCTGCATTTTGATCATCATCCTGGTCTTCTGAACTCAGACCAGAAGCTAATATCAGGGTCAGCTAGGGGGATTACAGGGCTGCTTCCCCAGCATACATCTCCAAACTTCTCCAAACCCCTCCTGCCAGCGAGTTCCAAAGGCTCTTAAACCACACTCCAGTTAGCAACATGGCAAAGGACTGACTTCTCTGGTAACAGAATCCATTTTAGTTATCATTTCATCACCAAGACAAAATAATTGACATCCTCCAGTTAAAGGAGGAAAGGCTTACTTGTGTCTATTATGTATAAAGTCCATAGTTAGCTGGTTCTGAGACAGGGTGGCCTGGCAGAGGAGAAAGAGTTCATGCACAGTGGTGAAAACAGAGTAAGATCAAGGGGTCAAGGGGTCAGGGAGAGCGCTATATCCTTCACGGCCCCAGGGACCAAACTCCTCCTATCAGGCTTTACCTCCCAGCATCATAATCATCTTTAAATACAACTGTGAAGTCACCCATTGATGAGTATCACGCCTCTGTGATCCAATCATGCCCCCACGTCCCACCTATAAACACATGAGATTTTGAGAAATGTTTACAGAAGAAACAAAGCCTCCAGCTACCACCTTTAAAAGACTCATGTCTTGAGGGAGGCCAGATTTACTTTGGTTCATGGCCATCAAAGTTTTAATTGATGCTCAGCTGTTCAAGGCAGAAACATCACGGCTGAAGGGTTTGAAAGAAGAATGCTTTTTAGTTTATGGCAGCCAGGAAGCAGGGCAGGGGGGCAATGTCCACCTCAAGTAGTCATAGGTGGGGCTTTTTCAGAGGTGGCAGGATCTGAAGTGTGTGGTGGGGGATTCAGGGTGTGTGATCAGGAAACTTGCCCACTGATTGGTTTGGCACAGCTCCCGGTAGGATTAAAAGTGCCCCACCATGGACGAGAGTGCCGCCTGCCCCGAGTCTGAGTCATGTGGTCTCTTGCTGTTTGTGGCTTGGGCCTTCCGCCTTTTGTATTCTGCTCGTCATGAACTGTTTCTTCTCTGCAGTGTCCTCTGTCTTGCCACCCTGTCTTGGAGCCACCTGATTATGAACTGAAACCTCTACAAACTGTGAGCTAAGTAAAATTTCTTTCTTTTAACTTTGACGTTGAATACTTTGTCTCAGCGATAAGGAAAAGTACCGGGAATAATATAGCACATGCTCAGAATTATCACAAACAGTCAGAGTTGGTAATTAAAAGGTGTAGGGAAGGACATACAGACTTCTACATATTAAGTACTAAAGAAATGTTATTGCAAATATGATCTCAGCTCATGAAAGTAATTCTTTCCACTATTCTGGAAGGAATTCTATGACAAGAATCAGGGAAAGAATTAACTTCATGAACTGAAGTTAAATTACATTGCATAATGATGACTATTTTAAATTAAACTAATCTCATCTGTTTATCTGTGACTGGAAAAATATAAGAAAATAGAATTGAGAAGTAAATCACAGAGTCTACTTATAATTCCATGCAAGAAAGGGACCAAGAAGTTAGGAACATCCCAACTGGAACATGTACCCAAACTCTTCCTTGGAAGCAGTTCAGTGTGTTTACATTTGCAGGCATGAGATCCCAGGCAAGGCCTTTCTTGACATATGTACTAACAAAAATCAGACACTTAACATATATTAGGGAAAAATTTAAGAAGTCTTTCATCATCTATGTTCAACACTGAGCTGGAAATATTAATAATGCAATAAAACCAAGAAAAACACATTGCAAAAGATAAAAAAATTAAATGATCTTTATCTTCAGATAATATAATTATATATGTAAATAATTCCATTAACCAGTAAAAGAATTCCTGGAAACATGAGAGTACAGCAAAATCATAGTATAAAAGACAACTATGTAAAAGTCTATTATATTCTAAATATTACCAAATATTATTATTTGTATTCATGTGTACATAGAATATACAGGATCTGTATGCAGAAAAACATAAAACACTGATGATAATTCCTAGAAAACTGGAAAATATTAAATGACGTTCCATGATCAAGGACTAGAATATTTAATATCATTGAAATCAAATCTTTCAAAAATAATCTACAAATTCAACACAAGTAGAATAAAAGTCCTACAAGAACATTTTGTAGATATCAACAAAGTTATTTAAATATCTATATGGAAATGCAAAGCGTCAAGCATAACTAGCAAAATTCTGAAGGAAAAACAGGAGTGAACAACTAACTCTTGGTTATTACAAATTACAATAAAGAAGGATAAAGTAGTTTGGTTTGGAAAAGCATAGTTGCGTATATAAACTGAACACAAAACAAATACTACAAATGATCCTACAACTATTTCATGATTTTTTTTTTCTGACAGGCAAAAACAACTCATGGAAAAGGACTGGACTGAAATGTTTTACCTTATATTAACAATAGGAACAAAATAAAATTAGAAGACTTAAGTATTTCACAAAATCTAATTCTCAATTGAACATATGTTTAAATATTAAATACATAATTATGAAATATCATAAATAAAACAGGATTAAAGTATACATTTATTGTTTTTATTGGTGATTTTATATACAACATAACAATATGATCTTTCAATGAAAAATTACTATATTGCACTTCAATAATACTAAAATCTCCAAAAGAATGAAAGCAAAGTTTTGAAACTGAACAGTATACAAGAGATGGACCAGAATAAAGTATTTAAGTGCACATTTTCTGTAGAACTTGCTTTCAAAATGTACAAATAAATTCTATTGAGACTTAGCGATAGAAAACAAAAATTCCAATTAATAAATGAGCCAAAGAACTGAACAGACACCTCACTATGTAGTTATATGAAAACATCCTGAACATCCTTTGATGTTAGATAATTATAAATTGAGCGGTAATGAGATTCCACTGTCTGCTTCTTAGAATGGCTAAAATCCAAAACCAATCAAGAACAATTACCAGCTACACGGTGGAACAAAAGAATTAGACTCTTTGCGGATGGGAAAAATAATGCTACAATAACTTTGGAAAACAGTCTGCTATTTCTTCAGAAAGCTAAATACAATCTTATCTTAAAGTTCAGCAATCATTTTCCTATGTTTAGTCTCAGGATTTCAAAATTATATCAATATAAAATCATCCTTATGAATGTTTATAGACACTTTTATTCATTATGTTAAAAAATCAAAAGCCATAGAAGTGCCTTTGTACAGAAAAGCACAAATCAAATTACAGTACACTATCCAGGGGACTAGTATGGACTAAGAGAAGAATGTGAGCTATAAAAATCACAGAAATGCAAGACTGAAGCTTTAATGCACATTCCTACATTAAAGGAAAAATCAGAAAGATTACATATCCTAAGATTCCATTTAAATGACGTTCTGGAGGAAAAATGAAAAAGAGATCAGAGCTAAACAGGAGGAAGGTTGGGCTAAGTGAGGGATGGGTTAAATATTTGTAGCCTTAGGCCAGGGAACTATCCTAGTGATTGTTTAAAAATGGATATAGGCCAAGGGTCAAACAGATAGAATTTTACTTAGTGGAGAATGATCCTTAATGAAACTATTTGATAAATAAAAGTCACCACAGGTTGAAATGTAAATTTCATCAGAAGAATATAACCCTAGTAAAAGTATATAAAACAGTCTCCCAAAAGTAGATGGGGAAAGGTGATAATGAGCAACTTTGGAAATTATTCCTAAAGGTACAAGAAATGGTAAAGGGGCATTGTACACTAGTTGATAGTTATTCCTGATGGCACATACTAACAATTCCAATACTGCTAGATATGTATGCTGCACATGGAAAATTAAGTACATTGACAGTAAATAATTGGAATTTAATTGCTCACTGTATAAGTGTCCATGAACATATGAACTCGGGAAGGTGGATATTATTTATATAGCAATGGATTAGGACTTAGCATGTAGTCTGAAGTCATGTTTCCATATTACATATGCAAATAGATTTTTAAAATGATATACGTTTATGTTGGTTTGCACACATACATATATTTCCCTCTCTAACTTAAAAAAAATCTATGAATCATCAGCTAATAACTATGACCATACACAGTGCTCTGTATTCAGGTTTCTAATAGGATTCTTCAACTGTAAGTATGCTGTGCATAAATATATGATTTTTCAGATTGGGATAAACGTTGTGTAAAATGAATCTGAATCATCTTATAGTACTACATTCTAAGAAAATGCAAACGCACACATGTATTATAAAAGGAACTGAACATCCAGATAAAATTGTTCACAATAGGGGATGCTGGGTGAATCCAAACATTAAATAAGCGAGCTAATATATTATAACCCACCATTTAAATAGACATGAATGATCCCACACTGACATCAATACACGATGTAAAAGACAGTGAAAATGGGGAAATGACATATGTCTTGTACCAAATAATTCCAAAACAATATGCTAATGCATCTTCATTCAAGATAGGAATATAGGTCAAACTCCATTAAGTGTAGATTTACCATATTGACTCCCTTTTCTACTCAAAATTTAATTTTGGAATGGAACAGCTTCATGGACACTACTTTAGCCAAATGATTGAAGTTTGCTTAAAAATGATCAAATTCCCAATACTGAGTACGATCTTGATGTGTGTATACAATGTACCAAAAAAGATTTAAAAAATGATCAATCCTGTTGATACTGTGTGTCTTAACAGGTTGTGATCTAGTAAAATCTTGACCTCTTTGGCCCTCCTCCCTCAAACCCACACCTATTTTAATCATATGAAATAAAAAACATACAAATACAAATTCATATAACATAGCAGACCAATTTTCTTTAAAACTCTCAAGGTCAGCTAAAAAGAGAAAGTCAATAGAAGATTATGTAAGATTTATATCTGCATTATCTGTATAATTTTAATAGGCATTTAAGTGATTGTAAATTAAAATGTGCATTTTAAACATGAAATTTCCAAATCACATCTGTACTGATAGTGTCCTATTCTTTTAAGATTTTAAACTTGAAACTTTAGGTTTTAGATATTCAGCAGCCATTACACTCATACGGAAACCATTCAGTATTGCAAAACACATTTTTTTGCACAGAAAATTTATTCTTATATTTTTTAAACTTTTAAAAGAGAATATTTTAGGTTGAGGTTATTAATAATGTTAGTGACATTTTTCTTACTGTTGAGATGTATTTTACACATAATGCAAATGTGAGTCAATTAGTATTTTAAAACTAGAAATCTCTTCCCTAAGGCCCAATGTTTCTTTTTCTTTTCCTTTTTTTTTTTTTTTTTGAGACAGGGTCTCGCTTTGTAGTTCAGGCTGGCCCTGAGCTCACTATGTAGCCCAGGCAAGCCTCGAACTCAACTCAGCAATCCTCCTGTCTCTGCCTCCCGAGTGCTGGGATTACAGGTGTAAGCCACCATGCCCGGCACCATGGTATGTGGTATTGATTGCTGGTGGGCGTGAGTCTCCATGCCCAGCATTGTATGTGGTTACTGGGGATCGATCCCAGGACCTTGTACTTGCGAGGCAGGCACCAGAACCACTGAGCTAACCCTCCGGCCTGAGGCCCAGTGTTTCTAATCATCTAGAATTTAACAAAATGCCACCAATAACAAGGACTGCCGAATCAGCATTTCTAATATTATTCAATTCAAAATTATGAAATTCCTTCAGTAGTTACACTGCAGCACATTTCAAAATGCAATAAAGTAGAATTAAAGAGCATTTTATGTGAATCAGACTAAAAGCAATTTTGGAAAGTATTTCACTCTGAGTTTTCAGTGTTTCAAGTTATACTTACTGAGGTTTCTGTTCATGTTTTTGTTTATTTTTAATACATTCTGTTAGAGCACTCAGAAAAGCAATTTGCATGGAAAATAAACAGCTTGCAGAGTGTAAGGTGTGCTGCTTGAGCAACATGGCAAGTATTCTTTGGATTGCAGTTCTACTTTCGTGGTTTATTTAATTGGAAATTGTATAATATAATAAGAACTCTGATTTATTCCCATCTATCATTGCTTTTATGTGCTGCCATCCTTATAAACAGTGTGCAAAATACAAACCTCTTGAACTTTGATGTTTATGAAAAGTGAGACATTTTTGCTATTTTCAAGCTCTATTAAATGCATTCAACATGTATATAATAAAGAACATTTCAAAAACAATCAGCAGTGTCTAACTCTGTTTTCAATATCATTCCATTAAATATTCATTGGTTTACTTCATGACTTGCTATTTGACATTTGCTTTAACTAGAAGTGTTTAGTGAAACTTTTCAGATTTGCTACTTTTCTTGTTGTAGTTTTATTAAGTGTATTATTATCAGACAACATCTTATTTATGACTTTTATCCCATGAAATAAGTCCATTACTCAATACACTCTATTACTCAAACTATCATCCTTTCTCTAAATATTCCATGAATAACATACAAATTATAGCTATTCTGTTGAAAAAGATGAGAAAAAGTTAAACTACGCAGCATTAAATACTAAGCATTAATTTTCATTTTTTCCTACAAATTCTCTGCAACAAATTTATGTTATAATAGTTTTAATGACAATAGCCATATGGGATTTATATTCTTTCATAGATCTATTTTCCTAATGGACAGCTTGAAATTAAAGTTTGGTAAATGTGTTGTGAGTGCAAGAATTTCTCAAACCTTTACTTGAAGATTGAAAGTTCACTAAGAATAAAATTCCCTAAATGAGCAAGTTTTCATGTAGACCAGTAGAATTTATTATATTTTTCTCATTGTAAATGATGTCTTTTCTGGATATTTACCTGACTTTTGTGAAGATCATACTGTATTTTGGAGAGTTATTCTCAAATTATAGCCTAACATAGAAACCACCATTCAAAGTTTCTGTAATTTGCCCCCCTCATTCTTATTATTTGTGTTTGAGCTTTAATTTGTACATGTTAAAAAGGGTGAGGAAGAACAAACACACTGGGTTCCTATGGTGTTGCTCAGAGAATTACCAAGCTTTACCAAGGTTTAGTCATTATACCTTTTGTGTTTATTATTTGGGCTTCTAGTTTAGAAAGGTGGCTTGGTATTTTTTGGGGGAAAAACACTCTTACATTTGGTATACTGAGGTACTTGAAAACAAATATATGAATTTAAGCTAAAAGATAAAGGGATATATTCCAACACTGTTATTTTTAAAAATTCCATATAAGTTCCATTATTAAAATATCTCTGGGGAAAATGATAGTATTTCCACCTATTTGGAATAATTGTGTTTGCATGTGAGCTTTGATGTGAATATTTACATCATTATTATGCCTTATCACCCCCAATTTATGCCAGCTACTTTTCCTCAAATAAGGAGAAACTATACCAAAATAGTTGAGATGAGGTCATGGTGGAACAGAAAGGACTCTTAGGGACACACGGACTCGTGGCCTTGGAAGAAGAGAAGAACTACAGATCGAGAGGAACAGAGGGAAGACGATGTCAGGGTGCAGGAAAGGAACGTGATTCGAGGACAGAGACAGAGGAAAGACTAAAGTTGCCCAGCAGTACTGGAAGCATGAAAAAAATTATCTCCCTAAGTATGCAGAGTCAGTGTTCATCTTCAAATATCTAATTTTGGATTTCTAGCATCCACAACTCTAAAAGGATACATTTCTTTCATAGAAACCTACTATTATGTTTCTAATTAAAAAATAGTTTGATTTTTATTGAATAATTAAACAAATATATGGGAGTGAAACTAAAGATTGTTTTATCATTGTAGTAGAATATTATTTATGAGCAAATAAGCCAAGCAGAAAGAAACCTGGATCAAATTAATGCATATTGTTTAGTGAAAAAGCTAGTCAGGCAAAGGAACAGAATAGAAAATTCTAGTTATATGACATTCTACAAAAGAAAAAAAAAGTAGTGGATATGTGGATATATGAGAGATTGAAAAAGGCTTAGGGGAAAGAAAGATTTATAAATAAATGAAAAACAGGAAAGATTTTAAGATGAAGAAACAAACATTTCAATGCTGTCATGTTAGCAGCATGACATCATGAGTTTGAGGCAACCTGTTGAGCTTTAACAAATGAAATTTGACTCAAAGTGAATCAAAATTATTTTTTTAAAATATAATTTACTTTTTAGGGCTGGAGGATTAGCACAGTGGTTCCGGCGCCTGCCTCGCAAGTGCAGGGTCCTGGGTTTGATCCCCGGTAACCACATACAATGCTGGGCGTGGTGACTCACGCCCACCAGCAATCAATACCACATAACACAGTGCCCAGCGTGGTGGCTCACGCCTGTAATCCCAGCACTTGGAAGGCAGAGGCAGGAGGATTGCTGAGTTCGAGGCTTGCCTGGGCTCCATAGTGAGCTCAGAGCCAGCCTGAACTACAAAGCAAGACCCTGTCTCAAAAAAAAAAAAAAAAAAAAAAAAAAAAAAAAAAAAAAAAAAAAAAAAAAAAAAATATATATATATATATATATATATATATATATATATATAGTTTTTAAATTTTCCCTTTGTAAAATTTCAATATGTAATGGAAAATAGGATAAGAAATTTAGTTGGGTTAAAAGTGCTACAAACCAGTCATACAGAAAAGAGTGTCAGAAAAGTTTGCTAATTTAAGTAAATGAAGAGATGATTGGAATATGTAAGAAAAACATAAAAGTACATCTACATGCTGATTTTAATAATACCAGTGAAGTTATTTTCTACGTGAAATATGTCCACAAATTCTTTAACAATTATACTTGACTGAAGTGAAGTATTAAGCAAGTGGATATCAAATGCTGGAACCAAGTATCTATTTAAGCAAGTATTTACATTTAAGTAAGAGTAGAAAGCCAAAAAGATCCATGAGATAACAAATTGAAGTATAATGTATTAATACAAACTCATGCTTATTTTGTTGTAGATAAAGATGTTAACATTTTGACATTCATAAATATATTCATATACACAGATTAGTATACACATTTTTTTTGCATTCTCTGATAACTAAGAGGACTTAGAAACAATAAAAACCAGTAGCAGTAAAGCCACTATCATTGATCTCTTCCCTTCCAATAACATTTTTCAATTAAAAGGAGCCAAAAAGTGAAATAAACAGATCACAGTTATGTAAGTACCACATCTTTTCTCTGGTATGAGGATCTGTAGATGTAAATAATTTCTAGAATGTATGATGAGTTTTTTTTTTTTGTTTTTTTTTGAGACAGGGTCTCGCTTTGTAGTTCAGGCTGGCTCTGCGCTCATTATGTAGCCCAGGCAAGCCTCGAACTCAGCAATCCTCCTGTCTCTGCCTCCCGAGTTCTGGGATTACAGGCGTGAGCCACCACGCCTGGCACTGTGGTATGTGGTATTGATTGCTGGTGGGCGTGAGTCTCCACACCCAGCATTGTATGTGGTTTCCGGGGATCCAACTTAGGACCTTGCACCTGCGAGGCAGGTGCCGGAACCACCGAGTTAAATCTCTGGCCCCTCTTGCAGATGAATCTTACAGCACTTCCTCCAAGACCATGTCAAAAGCGAGGTCATGTGCAGTTTTGTTGCCCTGGTCTGTGGACCTCTTTCCAAAATGACAAAGTTTTGTGACAAGAAAAATATCACACAAATATTAACCGTGGATATTCTACAATCAACCTAAAGAGTAAGTCCCCAGAACTACCAAGGTTATCTATTGATTCTGAGAAAAACTCTTCTTGCACAATCCACAGAAGCTTAATAACTCACAGAAGCTCAGTTAGGCACTGGGTTCTGGAAGTCACCCTGAAACAAGAAAAAAAAAAAAATAACAACACAGAAACTAAAGGAATCTGAATGTAAAATGGACTTTTATCACTAAGAAAGAATCTGTATTTATTACTTATGTGTAGCAGTTGTATTACATGAATATACAATTGTAACAGTACTGCGTACGGAATACAAATAAATTTATTATTGAACGGTCTTGATTTTTCTGAAAACCTTACAGTTCTTAAAATAACAGGTATTCTTTAATTGCAGTCAGATCTACCATTCTCATCTATATTGCCCTGGTGTTCATCAGTCTAGTCAGAGTTATCGCGAATTAAGTTTGTCATGTAAATTTTGCAAACCTTTACACGAAATCATATTCATAACAGTTTCACAGAATTTCACTCGTCAGGAATATGTGAAACAGAATTGGGCAAAGTGCCGAAACAAAAGGATAGTATTACAGTTGGGTTTTCAATTCCTCATGAGGAAATATATTCTTCTAGAGTCCAGAGCTTTGAGTAAGGAGAAAACACTCATGATGCCACAAAGAAAAATATCACAAGCCTAACAAAGCTGTGCAACTAAATAAATTACAGTTTCAGTATCCAGGAATGCTAATCTATAAGCTGCAAAATTAATTTAATAAATGGACCTTTAAAAATGGTTTGTATTTTGAAAATAGAGGTTAAATGTAGAAAACCATTAGCCTAAGTTCTGAAAATGTACAACACATTACAATAAAGTCTATTAAATTGAACCACTCGACTCCTGCAGAGGCTGAAAAATTTAATATTAATTCACAGAAATTGAATTGGAAATGTGGTATCACTACGTCTCACTCTAGGTTCGGTCATTATCATTGGAATGAAGTCTTGTTATTTCATTTTCAGTGTTTCATTAGAAGCTTCATAATAAGGATGAAACATTAGCATTTCCATGCTTTGTGAATAAAATTGTTGTTGAACTTGCTCTTAGGCATGTGAACAATCATTTTTCAAGGGCTCTTTCTCCATCACAATTAAAGATTGGCTACTTGACAAAAATCCTGATCTCTCCCATACAGACAGCTCTGCTTTAAAGTGCTGTATTATTATTCAGAAAGGATTTGACACATAGTTTTTGATATCTTTTAGTATTTCCTCCTAAATTAGTAATGTCCTTTTATAAACCTCCACAAACACATTTCAAGCATTATTTTACTCATCATCTTATTCACTTCTGATGTTAAGAACTCCTTCCTCATAAAAGAATGCATTATTGGAGAAGGTTTTAGAGATCTTGCCGATACTTGGATACTAATTATTTTTTTGAGACAGGGTCTTTCTTACTTTGTAGTTCAGGCTGGCCCTGAGCTCACTATGTAGCCCATGCAAGCCTTGAACTCAGCAATGCTCCTGCCTCTGCCTCCTGAGTGCTGGGATTATAGGTGTGAACCACCACACCTAGCACTGGTATGTGGTACAGATTGCTGGTGGGCATGAGTCACAATGCCTGGAATTGTTGTATGTGGTTACTGGAGATTGAACCAGAGACCTTGCACAGGAAATTCTCAGCTAAATCTCCAGCCCTGGATGCTAATTTTTAATTTGCCTTGTACTTTTTAATTTTCATTTCCCAAGTTTTGCCTTTCCTAGGAATTATGTTCAATCACATTACATTCAAGAGCTTGTGTTTTATTTGGTCCAAAAATAGCATTAATCCAGATGAAAACAATAGTCGTAATTCATGGATTTCAGAGTCTGTGACTTAGACACAAGTATGTGCTTTCCACCTGACTTCCAGGGTTACTTTGCTAAGTGATCAGTCTTAACTTTTCTCTTATCGTGTAATGAGATACTATAAACCACAACACTTCTCTGTGTATTTCGGGTCAACTTCTGCACTGAGTCTTTACAGAAAACATTTACACTTATTTTCATTCTTTCTTTAGCACGAAACACAGTGTGAGGTCATAGTAACTGTTTAAACTGTTTCATCAAAGCTATATCTCATAAAAAATGCCATGTGTGCTTGTATGAATACTTATAAATAAACAACATCCTCAACTCCTTGAGTTAGGTATATATAACCATGGTGCTTCAGATGAAACAGAAAATTAAAAATCTCTTTCATAGACTATTTTTTCTAACTATCCCAACCATTCCTTTCCCTGCCCCCCCCACAAGTTCTCCGAGGTAGACGGTAATAATTACCCTCTGTTTCTCATTCCTTTCTTCTCCTTTAGAGCCTATGCAGCATGTGGCCTCTAATTTCCACATTATTAATATATTTTACATTAATTTTATTCCCTTTTCCAGTGCAATATCTGTGGTAAAATCTGCCATTCTCTCTCCAGAGTAACTGAGACATGTGTTAGGAACATGACCATTATCCATGGTCATCCCTTTCCCTTAAACGTTCAGCTTTGCAGAACAGTGAGAAATGAGTTTTCCTTAATGAAATGTAATTGCATTCACACTTCCTTCTCTCCTGACAGATAGCAGAAAGGGCTGGCTCGCTATGAACCCCACTGCTCTAGTGCTGAAATGGAATCTTCATGTACTTTGCAAGGGTCCCATATGTTTGTGTTTGCCTTAAGTCTGCCGTCCTTTCTGCCACTTTACTTACTGTTCACCTAAGAGGAAGTGATTTTTCAACCTGCAGGACTTAGGTTTGCTTGTTATTGCACCTAAACAGCCTCCTTTGCTTCCCCAG
>PVIC010040217.1:0-16757 GCA_004025085.1 Thryonomys swinderianus | reverse complement strand
ACACACACACACACACACACACACACACACACAACTTCTTTATCCAGTCTCCAGTTGATGGGCATTTGGGTTGTTTCCAAGATTGAGCTATCACAAACTGAGCTGCTATGAAGAAGGGTTTACATCTGTCTTTCCACTGTGATTTTCTAAATTCTTTTGGGTATATTCCTAGCAGGGTGATGGCAGGGTCAAATGGGACCCCTAGTCCTAGTTTTCTGAGAAATCTCCACACAGATCTCCACAATGGTTGCACAAGTCTGCAATCCCACCAACAGTGGAAGGTTCCTTTCTCCCCACAGCCTTGCCAGAATTTATTGTTGGTTGATTTTGTGATAGCGGCCATTCTTTGTGGAGTGAGATGAAAGCTCAGTGCTGTTTTCATTTTCATCTCTCCAATGACCAGTGATGATGACCATTTCTTCATATGTTTCTTGGCTGCTTTAACTTCTGCCTCTGAGAAATGTCTCTTCATTTCAGAGGCCCATTTTTGAATTGGGTCTTTAAACTTGGGGAGGCTGATCTGTTTAAGTTCTTTATATATTGTAGATAATAGCCCTTTGTCTGATAAACAACTAGTAAAGATTTTTCCCATGTTGTTGGTGGTCTTTTGGTAGTGTCAGTGACTTCTTTTGCTGTGCAGAAGCTTTTCAGTAGAATGAGATCCCATTTGTTGATTCTTTCTGCTAGTTCTTGTGCTATAGAGGTTTTATTCATAAAGTCTCTGCCTAAGTCAATGTCTCCAAGAGTTTTACCTAATCTGTTTTCCAGCAGGCTTATTGTTTCTTTTTCAATGTTTAAGTCTCGTATCCATTGTGAGTTCAGTTTTGTGCATGGTGAAAGAGATAGGTCTAGCTTTACCTTTTGGCAAGTTGAAGCCCAATTTTTCCAGCACCATTTGTTAAAGAGGCTGTCTTTCCTCCACTGAGGATGTTTGACTCCTTTGTCAAAGATATGGTGGCTTAGAGTACCCGGGGTTGTTTCTGCATCTTCTAATCTATTCCACTGGTCCTCAGGTCTGTCACTTTGCCAGTACCATGCAGTTTTTATCACAGTGGCTATATAGTAGAGTTTTAAATTGGGGATTGTAATACCTCCTGCCAAGTCGTGGTTGCTTAGAATTGCTTTTGCTATTCTAGGTTTTGTGTGGTTCCAGATGAATTTTTGTATTATTTTCTCTAGCTCTGTGAAGTATACCATTGGGATTTCAATTGAAATTGCATTGAATCTGTATAGTAGCGGTGGACGTATAGCATTTTGATGATGTTGGTTCTCCCTACCCAGAAACAAGGGATATTTTTCCACTTTCTGATTTCCTTTTCTATCTGGTTTTTTCAGAGTTCTATAGTTTTCAGAGTAGAGGTCTTTCACTTCCTTTGTTAGGTTGATTCCTAGGTATTTCATTTTTCTGGGTGCTACTGTGAAAGGGATTGCCACTCCAATTTCTCTTTCAGTGAGTCTGTTGTTTGTGTGGACAAAGGCTGTTGATTTTTGAGCATTAACCCTGTATCCAGCAACACTACCAAATATGGTAATTAAGTCTAGTAGTCTTTTGGTTGAATTTTTAGGATCCTCCAGATAGAGTATCATATCATCAGCAAATAATGACAGTTTAGCTTCTTCTTTACTTATCTTTATTCCTTTTATGTCTTTGTCCTGCCTGATTGCTATGGCTAATATTTCCAGCACTATACTGAAGAAGAAGAGTGGAGACAACGGACATCCTTCTCTTGTTCCTGATCTTAGTGTAAAGGGTTTCAGTTTTTGCCCATTAAGTATGATGCTGGCTGTTGGTTTCTCATAAATAGCTTGTATTAAATTGAGATAAAGTCCATCGATTCCAATTCTCTGTAGGGTTTTGATCATAAATGGGTGTTGGACGTCAAATGCATTTTCTGCATCTATTGAGATAATCATATGATTTTTGTCCTTGAGTCTGTTAATATAGTGTATTACATTGATTGATTTACGTATGTTGAGAACCAGCCTTGCATCCCTGGGATAAATCCGACTTGATTAGGGTGTATGATTTTCTTGATAACTCTCTGTATTCTGTTTGCAAGTATCTTATTGAGGATTTTTACCTCAATGTTCATTAGAGAGATTGGCCTGTAGTTTTCGTTTTTGGTGGGATCTTTCCCTGCCTTTGGAATCAAGGTGATGTTTGCTTCAAGGAATGATTTGGGGAGTACTGCTTCCCTTTCAATTTCATTAAAGAGATTGAGAAGTAGTGATATTAACTCTTCTTTAAAAGTATTGTAGAATTCAGCAGTGAAGCCGTCAGGACCAGGGCTTTTCTTTGTTGGTAGGTTTTGTATTACATTTTCAATTTCCCAGATTGATATCGGATTGTTTAACATTTTTATATCCTCTTCATTCAACTTTGGAAGTTCATATAGTCTAGGAATCTATCCATTTCTTCTAGATTTTCCATCTTCTTGGAGTATAGATTTTCAAAGTACGTGTTAATAGTCCTTTGGACTTCTTCTGGGTCTGTGCTGATTTCCCCATTTTCATTCCTTATAGCATGGATTTGAGCCTTTTCCTTCCTTTGTTTGATAAGTTTGGCTAAGGGTCTGTCAATCTTATTTATCCTTTCAAAGAACCAACTCTTTGATTCATTGATTATTTGTATTGTTCTCTTTGTCTCCACTGCATTAATTTCTTCTCTGATTTTTATAATTTCCTCTCTAGTATGTGCTTTGGGTTTGTTTTGCTCCTCTTTTTCTAGTTGTCTGAGGTTTATCATTAGATTGTTTATTTCAGTTTGCCCTATTTTCCAAGTGTATACATTCACTGCTATGAATTTCCCTCATAGAACTGCTTTCATTGTGCCCCACAAATTCCTGTATGTTGTGCTGGGGTTGTCGTTAAGTTGTAGAAACTGTTTAATTTCTTCTTTAATTTCTTTTGTGACCCATTGGTTGGTTAACAGAAAGTTGTTCAATTTCCATGTGTTTATGAGGATCTTGGAATTTCTTCTGCTACTCAGCTCCAGTTTCAAGGCACTATGGTCTGATAGTATGCAGGGGATAACTGCGATTCCTTTGCATTTACTTAAGCTTGTTTTATGGACTAGAATGTGATCTATTTTGGAGAATGATCCATGAGCAGCTGAGAAGAAGGCATATTCTCGTTTTGTAGGGTGAAAAATTCTGTAGACATCTAATAAGTCTATTTGCTTAAAATTGTGATTTAGCTCAAGTATTTCCTTATTGATTCTTTGTCCAGTTGATCTCTCAATTTGTGACAGTGGAGTATTGAAGTCCCCCACTACTATTGTATTCGTGGTTAACTGGCTTTTTATGCCCAATAATGTTTGTTTTATACAGTTGGGTGCATTAGAGTTTGGTGCATAAATATTTATGATTATTATTTCTTTCTCTTGGATAGTTCCTTGTACAAGGATATAGTGACCTTTTTTATCTTTTTTAATCAGTTTGGGTTTGAAATCTGTTTTATCTGCAAACAAGATGGCCACTCCTGCTTTTTTGCAGTTTCCTGTGGCATGGAGGATTGTTTTCCAGCCTTTTAATTTCAGTCTATGGGTTTCCTTCTGAATTAGGTGTGTTTCCTGTATGCAGCAGATTGTAGGATCTTGCTTCTTGATCCAATCTGCTAGTCTGTGTCTTTTAATTGGCCCACTGAGGCCGTTGACATTAATTGTTATGACTGATATGGACATATTCAGAGCTGCCATGTTTCCCTGTTCTTGTTTTTTTTTTTTTTTTCCCCCCTTCTCTATTTAGTTTCTTGTTTGCCCCAATGAATTCACTCTACTGGGTCTTGTGGGTATGGAATTTTCTGTGTTTTTTTTCCAAGATATTCTTTAGAATGTTTTGGAGTGCAGGTTTCTTATTTGTGAAGTTTTTCAAGTGTTCTTTGTCATGGAAGTTTCTTATTTCCCCGTCTATTCTGAAAGAGAGTTTTGCAGGATACAACAGTCTAGGTTGGAGGTTGTTTTCCTGCAATGCTTTAAATACTTCCCTCCAGGCTCTCCTTGCATTGAGTGTTTGTGTGATCCTAATGGGCTTCCCTTTGTAGGTGATTTTCTTCCTTTCTCTCACTGCTTTCAGTATTTCATTCTTTTGTTGTGCATCTGGAAACTTGATAATTATATTTCTAGGTGTAGATATTTTTATGTTATGGCACTTTGGAGTCCGATAGGCCTCATTTATCTGTATGTCTATTTCTTTTCCTGTGAAATGTTCTGTTATCTCTGACAATAGCTTTTTTATGTCTTTTACACTGTCTCCTGCTTCTTCAGTGTCTCCAATCAGTCTTATATTATTTTTCTTTGAGTCATCTAGAAGCTGTTGAAATCATTTCTCATGGTCCCTTGCTCTTTTCCATAGATTATATCTTTCCTGCTCTTTGGCTGCTATGCTGTCCTCTAGGTCTGAGATTCGGTTCTCTGCTTCATTCATCCTACTTCATAAGCTTTCGTTCTCCTTCATCGGAGTTCTGCTTGAAGCTGTTTAAAAGGTTCCATTGCTTCTGCTATCTTGGATTCTATCATCTCGCTGATCTCTTCTTTAATCATGTCTTTCATTGTAGACAGTATTCCTGTTTTGATCTCAGAGATGAGTTCTGATTTCCATTTTACTAGATTTGCTTTAGTTACCATCTCCAAGAGTCCTGGTGTTTGAGTTTCAGTTTGACCTAGTTCTCTTTTCTCTGAATTTCCCTGTGGTGGTGATCCTTGTGTCTGGTTTTTTGGTATATTTTCTCATTTCTACTCTTTTGTTGTTGCTAATGCTATTCTTTGCCTGATGATAGGGCAATTTTTGTTGAGGTCTCTTTCTTTCTATTATCTGGGGCTCTTTGGATGTGGCACCTTCCTGGGGTGTCCTCCTTGAATGTGTAATGACTCTTGAGAGTTCTCAGTTCTGACACATCACGGGAGGTATTTGAGCAGAACAATCACATCATGTTTGTTATTGTTTGTTACCATAATACAATCAATACCAATATCAGTATTTTACACAGTAAATAAAAAGAAAATTTTTGTTAAATTGTATTCTGGAGACTTTGAGCTTATGAGTTACCTCTATGTCCCTATGCCAAAATTTAGAATTAATCAGCAATGTGTATACAATATGTAGATCATAAATGCACCCACTGATCCCTTTGGCAATAAGAGCTCACTGGGGAATCAGGGAGGTAGGGGGACAGGAGAGTGAAATAGGGTTAGCAGATTTATGAAGATCACCTATACTCTAGAATCTCATATATGCCAGCGGGTAATAGAGGATAAAGGGCGTATATAAAACAGTACCAACTGTATGCTGTAAGACTGTTGGAGACTTTGTACACCTTCTTATAGTAGTATAGGAGAAGAAATAGGGCAGCTTAAGAGTCTTTTACTTCTGGGTATTGCTTCTGACAAGAAGATAGGAGAGGGTGTGGGGTGAAGAGGTAAGTAGAGGGATCTAGGAGTAGATGGCAAAATAGAAGCTGGATTCCCCCCCCCCTTTTTTTTAATCTTGCCTGGTCTCTCAGCGCAGCTGCAGTGTGAAGGGATAAAGGAAATGGCCCCGCCTCCTCTCGGACCTGGGTCCTCACAAGGCAGCTCCAGGATGGGGCTGGAGCCGGCCGGCGGGCCTCAATCCTCTGTGGTGGGGATGGGGCCCGGGGTCCGTACCTGACTCCTCACTGCATGGCTCCTGGGTGGAGTGTGCTGGTGGGCAGGCCTCAGTCCTCTGCTGCCGCCGGGAATGACTGGCACCTGGGGTAGCCGAGTCATCTGCGCTGGCTTGGGGTGGAGCGGGCCGTTGTGCAGGCCTCAATCTGCCGCCACCGCTGCTGCCGCCGCCAGGAACGGAATGGCACCCAGAGCAGCCGAGTCATCTGTGCTGGCCCGCCAGTGTGCGGGCCTCAGTCCGCCGCTGCCGCTGCCACTGCCGCTGCCGCTGCCAGGGATGGAATGGTGCCCAGAGCAGCTGGGTCATCTCTCTCATGTTCTTTCTTTCCATCCTTCGCTTTCTTCTACATTTCCCCCCTCCCCTATCTATTTGATCATTTTCTTCCTATTTTACGTTATATTCCAGTCCATTGCATTACATTACATTTCTTTAAAAAGTGTATTTACCTTCATTAAAGTACTAGGACAGATTTAGTCCTAATTTCTTCTTCATATTCAGAATCTTGAATGAACCTATCAATACAGACATGGTGTACTCACATTAGTAAATAAACTGCAGATTATTAAAGACCAAACTGGTACTTAGTAACAATAGAATATTAGTTCTCAACTAAATTTGATCATGTCTTTGGAAACACTGAGGAAATGAAACTTAAGCATATTCATAAAGACCTTACTTTTCCTTCTGCAGTATGGCTCCTCATTGGGTTGACAAAGTGATTCCTGACAGAAGCCCCAGGTCTTCTCCATGAAAGCGAAACAGATCAGCCAGTTCTAGTCCTCACATCTTCCTACTCCACAATCCCCTATTCTTGGCTCACTTACTGCTCTTAGAAGAGAAAGGAGTGCTTTCTTTCCAGAAGGTGGATCTAACTCTCCCTTGCAGTTGGGGTTACACAGAAAGACCTCATGGTGATCATTGTTTCCAGGGAGACAGACTTAACTGATTGCATCATTTCAGTAGGAAACAACCCTAGACTGGGATGTGAATTACACATTGTAACTCTTACCGCCAAGGAAAGGCAGCTTCCAAAAGGAACTTTTTGCTAACCAAGGTTGTAAGAATACTGACTAGCAAAACCAATAGATATTTATTGCAATGACTTTCTCTAATTAGATTGCTGATTGCTATTGTTTTATACCTTAATAAAGCATTTTAAAATCAAAAAAGTACATAATTCGGGCCCGGAGGGTTAGCTCAGTAGTTCCAGCGCCTGCCTCGAAAGTGCAAGGTCCTGAGTTCAATCTCTGGTAACCACATACAATGCTGGGTGTGGAGACTCACACCCACCAGCAATCAACACCACATACCACAGTGCCGGGCGTGGTGGCTCACACCTGTAATCCCAGCACTCGGGAGGCAGAGACAAGAGTATTGCTGAGTTCGTGGTGGTTTGCCTGGGCACCATAGTGATCTCAGGGCCAGCCTGAACCTCAAAGTGAGACCCTGTCTCAAAAAAAAAAAAAAAAAAAGTACATAATTCACTCTCTAAAATACATTTTCATATTTCAAATAAAAACAAGCCCCCTTCATCTTGAAATTTAAATAACTAGCAAATTCAAACCATTTCTCTTACTTTTTGGTAACATCAGATCATTGATCCATATAATTCTCATATACTTTGGCACTAATTATTTAAGTGTGTCATGTTTCACATTTATCCTTCCCCTTTTATAAGTTCTCCTTATAAAATAAAATCATAGTGAATATTTCATAATTTTGAAAGATAAATTTGAAAAAAAAACTCACTCCAAGGTTATATTTTCAGAGAAAAGCAGTACTTTTAATAAAAATGGAATGATTGCTAACGTGTATACCTTAACTAGATATTAACCAATACTTTGAAAAGTCCATGCATACAAAAACTCTTAATTTTCTTTTTCTATAGATAGTAATATTATTTCAAGATATATGATTAAACTCCTCAAAACTGCTTTTACATCTCATCATGAATTTTTTACTGGTACACAGATTAGTCATAAATATGTTGATTTCTTCTATTGTCTTAGCTTCATGCCATATCCTTCAGTGGATGTTTTCTTTATTGACATAGTCATACTTCTTTAATTCACATAATTTTCTGCAAGACTCTACTACACGTATGACTTGTCTTATAACAGTAGTTCCACATAACTATCCCTTTCTCCCCCTTTCTTGTAATATGCAAATGGAGAATCCTTAATAATCACAAACCATATTTTCATCATTTCACACTATATTTAATACATAGTAAATGCTTAATAACTTCTTTAAAGAAATGAATAAATTTTTATGTCTCTATAGAAAGTAACAAGCTTTGTTGAAAAGGATAATTTATTTTTGGTGTTTCTAGTGCCTGGCCTAGACACCACCATACAGTAGAGCTAGATGGATAATGAGAATGAATACAATAATTATACATAAATAGTTATTCACCAAAGCTTCCTATTTGTTTTTATGAGCTCAGGATCTGCTACATTCCATCAGGAAGATAGAAACTGATTAACAATGACATTCATATTAACAGTTTTCATATACATACATACATATATGCCCTTCACTATTACAAATTCAAGTTTAAATGCCTTACAGAAGATAGATAGGGAGACATCACATTATAATAAGTGTGGTGATCCACTTTCCATTCCAGAGGCACATATCTCAGTATTCATACCTTTGTCCTAAGATAATATTTGCCTTGTTGCATGTATCTCTCATCTTTATTTACTTTTTGTACAACATTTCCTTGAAAACAATTAACTAATGGATATAATGTGGAGGTCAGCAGTTGGTCTTCAATACGGCATCTTCTTGGGAGATTTCCATGGGTAACTCCACCTAACAATAATATTTTGCTTGAATTCTGCATAGTATGTTAACTCATTGCGTAGACAAAGAAACACAACATTCCATAGGGAGGGGCCATAAAATCAGTTGGGAAAGAATTGTTAACAGAGACTTAGAGAAAATATCCAGAGAATTATGAGCAGGAGATTCAGAAAATACCAGTGCCACAGAAGTCAAAATGTGGAGAATTTGTAAGGAAAAAAAAAGCTACAGAGTTGCAAATACACCCAGAGAACCAGTGAAAATCATCAAGTCAGTCAAAAGATTGTTCTAATTTACCTCAGTAGTGGAGTCAATAAAATTACAGATTATATATTTTCATTTTTCATCAATGATAAAAACTAATACACACATTATTAGAGTTTCCTACCAAAACAAAGTTCTTCAAGATATCTCTAGTACAAATGGTGTAATTGAGCCCTTATAAATGCTAAGCAGCAAGCTAAGCAGACCCTAGGATAGGTTCCCCTAACTCAGCAGCTGGTCTAAGAAGCCACTGGAAATCTCTGCTGGACCAGATCTAAGACATCTGCTTTTAACACAACCATGCGGAAGGTTGAATATTTACACAGAACCTATATGTCTCACAGGCAATAAGTGTGAGATTTTGTGAGGTAGGGAAAGTGTTGTGATTGGAGGGCTGTCCATGAAGAAAAAAAAAACAGTGATTTCTTCTGGATCAGTTAGTTAGTATTATAACCAAGATGTGGTGGCATCTAGGATGTTATAATGGTACTTAAATTAAAGTTTTTATATTCTTCAGGAATGTAGAAAGTCTTTTCTTCTTTGGGAACCTATAGCTATACCCTTCTCCATTATTCTGACCCTCCATCCTCTGACACTTGAAATTAATATGGGACATCTCAGAATGTTTCCCATTTCATTCCTTAAATATACTGCTTTGACAGTAAGTGAACATAGAATGTGTTCTTCCCAGGGAAAAATATTATACTTCTCAAACTAGGATTCAGATCAATTCAGGGACATAAGGCAGTTTCAAGAATATGTCAGAAGAACTGGAAATTAATATGGTAATGAGAGAGGGCAACTTCCACACTTAACTAGATACTGAAAATATGTCCATAGATTTCACTGTGAGAAGAAGTATAGAATTTAGGGATTTGTAATTCATGCCTTCTTATAAACTGAAGTCTAGAACCCAAAGAATGGATTAGAATGGCTAGAACATTAGTCCCTAGTCAGACTAGAATTTCAAACTCACTTGAAGTGACTTCTTGAAAATTTAGACTCACAGGAACAAAGTAATAAGGGCAAAAATGAAGAACAAATTTGGACACAAGCAGCCATGCTTACTTATCCTTAGACTTGAGGAAATTGGCGTCTAAATCGAAAGTGCCCTGCAGGCTGCTTTAACTTACCTGACCAGACCTTCCCCTAAGGATCGCCTCAGGTTCTGCTGACCTAGGCAACAATTTGAGGGTCAACTTTCCATGCAGTGCAAGTATTCAAAAAGAAACCCTCCTGTGTATTAAAAGTGGACAGCATGATTACCACTTTGGCTTTCACAATTGTTTGTTATTCAAAGTTTGAGACTCATTTGTTCTCTGAGAAAAACTAGCTGCTTCACATGGTGAATTAGAGTGAGAATATGGGACTCAGTTCTCCTCTCCCAGGCCAGTAACTGGTGCTCTTGTTTATTTATGATTTTGTTTGTTTATTTATGATTTTCTTGGAGGTACTCTGCCAAAGTCTAGCTTTTTAACATTTCAGATTGACCTTTTGTATTCATCAAAATCAATATCCCAATTAATGACAGTTTTTATTTAACAGCCAATATTATTTTTAAAATTGAATTATTTATTGGTACTTTGCATATACACATCATCATCATACTCAACTCAAGAATTTGTACCAGTATATGACATGCCTCAAATCTCCTTTTTCCTCATTGTCCTGCTCACTCTACAACTTCTCCATTCCCTATATACATATGCTTTGCTTCCTTTTTTAACATCATATTTTTCTTTCCCCTCATTACTCACCCTACTCTTTTCCCTTTGAATATTTTCTTTTTTCAATATCTGTAATATATTCTAGAACTCAGTTATATCTTCAAATTCTCATACCAGAGAAAAGATATGGTATATGTACATCTGTGACCTATTATTTCACATCTGAGTATGTCCTCAAGGTATATGCATTTAAGTATAAATGACTCAAACATCATTTTTATAGCAGGCTAATACTCCACTTTATTCTTTTTAAATCTTCTTTATCCAGTCTACAGCTAATGGAAATTTGAGTTGTTTACAGGACTTAGCTATCACAAACTGAGCTGCTATAAACATGGGTGTACACATGTCTCTATGATATGGATATTTTAACTATTTCATGTATATCCCTAGCAGAAGAATAGCAGGGTCAAGTGTGATCTCTAAACCTATTTTTCTGAGGAATCTCCAGACTGTCTCCACAGTGCTTGTACCAGTTTACATCCCAACCAAAGAAAAGGGTTCTTCCTTCCTGAAGCCTTGTCAACATTTTTTGCTGGGTATTTCCCAGAAAGCAGCCATTCTTTGTGGAGTAAGATGAAATCTCAGTGTTGTTTTCATCTGCATCTCTTGAATGACCAGTGATGTTGAGCATTTCTTCACATGCTTCTTGGCTGATTATATTTCTTCCTTTGAATTTCAGATGCCCATTTTTGAACTGGGTCCTTAAATTTGGAAGGGGTGATTTTTTAAAGCCCTTTGCATATTCTAGATAGTAGCCCTTCATCTGAGAAAGAGATGGTAAATTTTTCCCCCATATTTTTGGCCGTCCTTTTACTCTGTCAGTACTATTAAGGACATTGAAATGATTCTGCTTGGTTATTTGACTGGCTAAGAATGGGGAAAAAATAAGTTATCAGGAGAGAAATTACCTGGCACAGTTTATAATAGAAGCTCAATCCTTAAAATATAAAGACTGTCAAACAGACTGGGCAAGTAGGTCTCAGTATTGGGGTCATGCAGTGGGTGCTGGCAGAAAGTTTCACTTGTGCCATTCATCACCACTGCTCAGCCCTGTGCCTCCCTGACAACTGTACTGTACCAGTGGCCTGCAGAAAGTCAAGGAAAGTAGGGAGCAGCAGAATCCCATGGAAGGTGCTGGGGGGAGGGAAGGTTTGACTATGCTATTGTTCACCACCATTTGGCCTGCACCTCTCTGACACCTTGACTGTGCCAGAGGCCTGTGGAAACAGACTTGGCAAGTAGAGCACAGTGGGGTCACAATGGTAAGTGCTCCCAGGAAGGGTGTTGGTGCCATTGAATGCCTTTGCTTGGGCCTGCATCTCTCTGACACCTAGACTGTGCCACAGACCTGTGGAAACACACTGGGCAAGGAGGGCATGGTGGAGTCTTGCAGTGGGTCCTGGAATGAAGGATCACCAGAGCCACTGAATGCAACTCAGGCCTGCAACTTTCCTGCCACTTGGACTATGCCAGAAACTTACCCAAGCAGACTGAGTGGGGCATGGGGGCTGGGGGGTGGTTTGTGCAGTGGATCCTGGTAAAAAGGCTCTGGGCACAATCAACCACCTCTCAGTCTCCCAGCTTTTTTGTGACCAGATATGACCATAATGCCTTGGAATCTCTATTTCTCTGTGAACAAAACTGGCTATGGCTGTTGCAAAAAAAGACACTACAGGGGCTGGAGGGTTAGCTCAGAGGTTCCGGCGTCTGCCACGCAAGCTCAAAGTCCTGAGTTTGATCCCTGGAAACCACATACAATGCTGGGCATGGAGACTCATGCCCACCAGCAATCAATACCACATACCACAGTGCTGGGTGTGGTAGCTCACGCCTGTAATCCCAGCACTCGGGAGGCAGAGGCAGGAGGATTGCTGAGTTCCAGGCTTGCCTGGGCTACATAGTGAGCTCAGAGCCAGCCTGAACTACAAAGAGAGACCCTGTCTCAAAAAAAAAAGAAAAAAAGACACCACATTCTTATAAAGAGAACAACCCCAGAGAAATGTGACATTTACAAAAATTTATGCATCAAATTCCAATGCACACAACTATATATAACAAATAAGAAAAACCCAGATAAGCACTAATACAATAGTTGTAGGGAACTTCAATAACCTGCTCCTAATCTGTCTCAAATAGACCGGCTAGACAAAAATGCAGTAAGGAAACACCTGAGCTAAACCAAATTTTTCAACAAATGCACTTAATAGATGCCTACAGAATATTTTATCCCACAAAGTCAGAATATAAATTATTCTCAGCTGCTCATGGGTCATTCTCAAAAACAGAACACATGCTAGTTAATAGAACATGTTTAAGTAAATTCAAAGGAATTGAAATTATCCCCTGTATACTGTCAAACCATACTGCCTTTAAATTGGAGAAAAATAGTAAAAAGAAATTCCAATATCCTCACAAACACATGGAAATTGAACAACACTCTGCTGAACAACAAATGGATCACAGAAGAAATTAAAGCAGATATTAAACATTTCCTTCAGTTAAATGATATCCCCAGTACAACATATAGGAATTTGTGGACACAATGAAAGCAGTTCTATGGGGGAAATTCATACCAGTCAATAACTATATGAAGAAAACAGAACAAGCTCAAATAAGCAGTTTAATGCTGAACCTCAAATTACTAGAAAAAGATGAGCAAGACAAACCCAAAGCTCATACTAGGGAGGAGATTATAAGGGTCAGAGCAGAAATTAATGCAATAGACATGAAGAGAACAATAGAAAAATAATCACTGAATTGAAGAGTTGGTTCTTTGACAGGATAAACAAAATTGACAGCCCTTAGCCAGTCTTATTAAAAAAAAAAAGAAGGTCCAGCACTCGGGAGGCAGAGACGGGAGGATTGCTGAGTTCGCGGTGGCTTGCCTGGGCGCCATAGTGAACTCAGGGCCAGCCTGAACTACAAAGCAAGACCCTGTCTCAAAAAGCAAAAAAAAAAAAAAAGGAAATAGCTCAAATCCATGCTATTAGGAATGAGAAGGGGGCACTCAGTACAGACCCAGCACAAATTCAGAGGATAGTACCTACTTTGAAAATCTATACTCCAATAAGATGGAAAATGTAGAAGAAATAGATTACTAGACACATATAAACATCCAAAGCGGAATGAAGAAGTTATAAAAAGGTTAAATGCTCCAATATCAATCTGTGAAACTGATAATGTAATAAAAAAATCCATCAACAAAGAAAAGCCCTGGTCCTGATGGCTGCACTGCTGAATTCTACAAAACTTTTAACTAGCATTAAAGCCACTACTTCTCAAACTTTTTAATGAAGTTTAAAAGGAAGCAGTGCTCCCAAATTCATTTCTGGAGGCAACCATTTCGTTGGTTCCAAAAAGAGAAAAAGACCCAACAAAAAGAAAACAAAGAAAGAAAGAAAGAAAGAAAGAAAGAAAGAAAGAAAGAAAGAAAGAAAGAAAGAAAGAAAGAAAGAAAGAAAGAAAGAAAGGAAGGAAGGAAGAAAACTATAAACCAACCTCCCTAATTCACATTGATGCAAATATTCTCAATAAAATATTGGCAAACAGAATACAGAGAATCATCAAGAGGATCATACATCCCAACCAAGTTAGGTTAATCCCTGAGATGCAAAGATGGTTCAATATACATAAGTAAATAAATAAATGTAATGCACTATATTAACAGACTCAAGGACAAAAACCATATGGTTATCTCAATAGATGAAGAAAAAGCATACAGCAAAATTCAACACCCATTAATGATCAAAACTCTACAGAAAATTGGAATAGATGGGCTTTATCTCAACCTCATAAAAGCTATTTACGGGAAACCAACAGCCAGCATAACCTAAATAGTCAAAAACTGAAACCTTTCACGCTAAGATCAGTAACAAGACAAGGATGTTCACTATCACCACTCCTGTTCAATATAGTGCTAGAAACATTAGCCATGTCAATTAGGCAAGACAAAGAAATGAAAGAAATAAGGATAGGAAAGGAAGAAGTTAAATTGTCATTATTTGCTGATGACATGATACTCTACAAAGAAGAACATAGAAATTCAACCAAAAGATTGCTAGATTTAGTTGGCAAATTTAGTAACATAGCCAGATACAAAGACAACACTAAAAAATCAATAGCCTTCTTATACACAAATAACAGACTCACTGAGAGAGAAAAATTGAGGAGTCAATCCATTTCACAATAGCATCCAAAAACAAAACAAAAAAAAAATGAAATATCTAGGAATCGAGACAAAAGACCTCTACTCTGAAAGCTACAACACTCTGAAAAAGGTGACTGAAAGGGATATCAGAAAATGGAAAGACATCCCTTGCTCCTAAATAGGAAGATCTAATATCATCAAAATGACTATACTCCCAAAACTATTATATAGATTCACTGCAATCCCAATTGAAATCCCAACAATATATTTCACAGATATAGAGAAAATAATCCAAAAATCCATCTTCACCAACAAGAGACCTAGAAAAGCAAAAGCAATTTTAGGCAACAAGGCCATGTTAGGGTGTATCATGAGCCTCAACTCAAAACTATATTACAAAGCCACTATGGTAAAAACAGCATGGCACAGGCAAAGTAACAGACCTGAGGATCAGTGTTAATAGATTAAAAGATCCAGCATCAACTTCAGATTCACTCTGGCAACTCATCTTTGGCAAAGGCAGCAAATATCCTCAATGGAGGAAAGATAACCTCTTTGATAAATGGTGCTGGAAACATTTTAACCTGGCTTTAACCTACCAAGATTAAAGCTACATCTATCTCTTTCACTATATACTAAACTCAAATCAAAGTAGATTAGATATCTAAATACTAAAACAGAAACACTTGGTGTTCTGAAAAACAGGTTAGATAGAACAGTTGGAGACATAGGCTTAGGGAAAGACTTTATGAATAAAACCTCTATAGCATGAGAACTAGTAGAAGGAATCAACAAATGGGATCTCACCCTATTAAAAGTTTTCTGCACAACTAAAGAAACTACTGGCAGAGTGAGAAGATAACCAACAATTTTTTGGGAAAAAAAAACAACCTTTACCAGCTGTTTTCTCAGACAAAGGGTATTATTTAGAATATACAAAGAGCTTTAAAAAATCAGCCCCAGATTTCATCTAACTCCACAAAGAGTGGCTGCTATTGCAAAATTAACTAGCAATAAATGGTGGCCAAGTTGCAGGGAGAAAGGAATCCTTGTCCACTGTTGGTGGGATTGCAGACTTGTGCAACCATTGTGGAGATCGGTATGGACATTCCTCAGAAAACTAGGATTAGAGGACCTATTTGATCTTGCCATTCCCCTGCTATACTAAAAAAAATTAAAAGAATCATAACCTAAAGACATATGTGCTCCAATGTTCATAACAGCTCAGTTTGTGATAGTCTAATCTTGGAAATAACACAGATGTCCATCAACTGGAGACTAAAAAAGTTGTTTTTTTTTATAAAATGGAATATTACTCTGCCATAAATAACAACAAAGTTGAGTCATTTATGTGAAAATGGATACACCTTAAGGATACATTAATAACTGAAATAAATAGGTCATGGATATGTAAATACCATACCTTTTCTCTGGTGTGAGAACCTATAGATGTAAATGAGTTGTAGAATGTGTGATAGATTTTGTGAAATAAGAAATTCTCAAAGGGAAGGGGGTGGGGAAATGTAATGAGAGGAAAGAATATGACTTGAAAAGAGAATGAAAACAGATATATATAGGGGGTGGGGGATTGTGGGGTGAGTAGGGATATGGGTAAAAATGAGAATTAACTCATGTTATAAGCTGGTACAAATTCCCCAGCATTGAGTGTGATTGTGAGCTGTATATAAAATGTACCAATAAAGAATTCAGTTTAAAAAAATCAGCCCCCTAAAGTTAAAGACTGAATTCACAAATAAGCATCAGAAAAGAACAGACACTTTTCAGAGGAAGAAGCAAAAGCATCTAGGAAATGTGAAGAAATGCTCAACATCACTGGTCATTCAAGAGATGCAGATGAAAACAGCGATGATATTTCATCTCATTCCACAAAGAATGGCTGCTCTATCGAAAATAACCAGCAACATATGTTGGTGAGGCTGTAGGTAGAAAGGAATCCTTCTCTGCTGTTAGTGGGAATGTAGTCTGGTGCAACAACTATGGATATTAATGTGGAGACTCCTCAAAAAACTAGGATTAGATGTCCCATTTGACCCTCCTATTCATATACATGAAAGAATTAAGTGATTCATATCAGAGCAACATTTGTTCACCCATGTTCATAGCAGCTCAGTTTGTAATAATTAAATCTTGGGAACAATCCAAATG
>PVIC010040216.1:0-16635 GCA_004025085.1 Thryonomys swinderianus | reverse complement strand
TTTATTTATTTATTTATTTATTTATTTATTTATTTATTTATTTTTGAGACAGGGTCTCACTTTGTAGTTCAGGCTGGCTCTGAGCTCACTATGTAGTCCAGGCAAGCCTTGAACTCAGCAATCCTTCTGTCTCTGCCTCCCGAGTGCTGGGATGACAGGCGTGAGCCATCACCCCCGGCACTGTGGCATGTGGTATGTGGCACTGTGGTATGTGGTATGCGGCACTGTGGTATGTGGTATGCGGTGTTGATGGCTGGTGGGTGTGAGTCTCCACACCTAGCATTGTATGTGGTTACCGGGGATCGAACTCAGGACCTGGCGCTTGCGAGGCAGGCGCTGGAACCACTGAGCTAATCCTCTGGCCCGATTCCTTGCTTTTTATTTTTGCCTTGTGTTATGGTTTTAGAACTTAAATGTGCCCCAAGAATTCATATGGTGAAGGCTTGGTCCTCCACCCAGCAATGTTTGTTAGATTAATCCATTTATGGATTCACAACTTAATGAAATATTGGGAGACGGTAGAAAGTATAGAAGGTGGGCTTAGTTGAAAGAAGTTGTCCTTGGCCCCTCCCCCTCTCTTTTATTCCTGGCCACCACGAGCTGAGAAGCTTTGTTCTGCCACATACTATCCACTATGATGTTGTGCCTTATTGCAGGCTCAAAACAACAGAGTCAAGTAATCATAGATTGAAATCTCTACAACCAAATAAACTTTGATTCTTTAAGTTGATTTTCTCAGGTACTTTGTTAAAAAAACAGAAAGCTGATTAACTAAAATCTATTACACAGTTATCCTTTGTGGTTGCTACAAGGCTTACAATGTCATCTTTTGATATAACAAGCTATTTTAAAATCATAGCAACTTAAGATGATCATAAAGATAAGAACAAAACTAGAGAAAATAATTAATAGGAAAATGCTCCAGTTGTGTTCCATTCCTTCATACATCTTGAGTGTTAGGTATCCTGCTTTACTTCTTTCTGTACTGTCTATCCCTTACCATATGAATACAGTTATTGCTTTTATTTTATTTTACTTCTTTGTGGTTCTGGGGAATCAAACCGAAGGCCATCTATATGCTTAACATGCACTCTACTATTGAGGTAAGCCTCCATTCCTTTTTTTTTTTTTTTTTTTTGAGACAGGGTCTCACTTTGTAGTTCAAACTGGCTCTGAGCTCACTATGTAGCCCAGGCAAGCCTTGAACTCAGCAATCCTCCTGTCTCTGCCTCCCGAGTGCTGGGATTACAGGCATGAGCCACCACGCCCAGCTCCATTCCTTTTTTTAAGATAAAGTCTTACTATGTTGTACAGGCTTGCTTCAAATTCCTGGGCTCAAATGATCCTCCTGCCTCAGCCTGCTGAAAGGCTGGGACTATCAGTGTGTGCCTCAGGCTTGATTAATGTAGTTAGTGTTATTTTTAGTTGTTTTGTATTTTAGCTTTCATACTAAAAATACTGATTACGTATCATACTTACAATATATAACATTATGAATTTGTCTTTCCATGTTTTATTCTTATTCATTGTCTCAGCTTGAAGAACTTTCTTTAGTATTTCTCATATAACATGTCTGATGGAAATATATTCTCTTATTTTTTTTGTTTGTCTGAGTATGTCTTCATTTCTAAAAGATGGTTTTATTGGTAAATATTCTTGGTTGACTGCTTTTTCCTCCAATATTATGAAAGTATCACACCACCATGTCCTGTCCTATAAGAGTTCTAATGGGAATCCTGCTACCAGGTAAAATGGGAAAGCTTATAGGTGGTTTTTTTTTTTTCCTCTTGCAGCCTTGCCAGTATTCTGTTCACCTTTCACCTTTGAGAGCTTGACTTTAAGATGCCTTGGGGTAGACCTGGTTGAGTTAAATTTGACTGGAGGTTTTTTACTTCCTGTACTTGGATTTGTATCTTTGTTTGGAAAATGTTATTTCTTTGAATAAACTTTCTATCCTTTTGGCATTCTCAAGTCCTCCTTGTACCAAAATAATCTGAATAGTTGCTCTTTCATACAGTGGACCCTTGAGTTATGACTGGCCTGACGTACAAACAACTTGGGTTATGACTGGAATTTTAGTTTTAACTTTCAACCAGAGTCTTGAGTAATGACCTGAATGCCAGCCGCTTGTGCTTCCAGATGATTTCAGATACAGAGTTAACCTTTAAAGAGTTCTGGAAGGAACATTACAACATCCTTTCCTATGTGGGATTAATTGAAAAGTCCTGGGCCAATGTCTCTCTAAGGACACTGAGATATGCCTATTTATAGGAGAGAGACTTTGAAGGCTGCCTAAAGGAGCCTGAGCTTTCAGATGACCAACTTGAATTACAACAAACTTTGACAACAAACTAAGCTTGTAAGTCAAAGGTTCACTGTACTGTCTCAAAGTTTCTATAAGCTATCTTTATTCTTGTTTATTCATTTTTCTCTTCAACTGTGTATTTGCAAAGAGCCTGTCTTCAATCTAAGTCTCTCTTTGGTTTGATGTATCCTGACTTCTACTATGTTTTTAATTTTGCTGGGTACATTTTTTTGTTTGTTTGTTTTCTAGTTTTTTGAGACAGGGTCTGCTTTGTAGTTCAGGTTGACCCTGAGCCCACTATGTAGCCCAGGCAAGCCTCAAACTCAGCAAACCTCCTGCCTCTGCCTCCCAAGTGCTGGGATTACAAGTGTGAGTAACTACACCTGGCACGGTGGTATGTGGTTCCTGGGTATGAACTTGGGACCTTACACTTGCAAGGCAGACTCTGGAACCACTGTGCTGGGTATGGTTTTTAGCCCCAAAATTTGTGTTTTCAAGATGACTGAATTTCCTGAAAACAATTGTTTCAAATTCTCTAACTGAGCATTTTCTCACACTATTAGCCGGTCTTTTTAATTTATTTATTTATTTATTTATTTATTCATTCATTCATTCATTCATTTATTGAGACAGGGTCTCTCTTTGTAGTTCAGGCTGGCCCTGAGCTCACTATGGTGCCCAGGCAAGCTGCCGCGAACTCAGCAATCCTCATGTCTCTGCCTTCTGAGTGCTGGGATTACAGGCGTGAGCCACCACGTCTGGCATTGTGGTATGAGGTGTTGATTATTGGTGGGCGTGTCTCCACACCCAGCATTATATGAGGTTACCAGGGATCGAACTCAGGACCTTGCGCTTGGGAGGCAGGCGCTGGAACCACTGAGCTAATCCTCCGGCCCTATTTATTTATTTTTTAAAATAGGGACTTGCTATGTAATCCAGGCTGAGCCTAGAACTCATGGAAATGCTCCTGCTTCAGCCTCTCATGTGCTAGGATTACAGGCGCTGCCACACGCCTGTCTATTTTCTCATTTTATTAGATAAAGTCATGGTTTTCTGAATGCATCTGATTCCTTTTGGGGTAAAACATCACTTGAACATTGAAAGGTTAGAAGGATTTTCTACTTCTTGTTTTTTAAAGAATCTCCATATGTATCTCCATAATGGTTCTACCAGTTTACATCCCACCAACAAGGTAGAAGGGTTTCCTTTTCCCTGTAATCTCACTAGCATTTGTTATTGATTTGTGTGTGTGTGTGTGTGTGTGTGTTTTGGATGGGTTCTCACTATGTAGTTCAGGATGACCCTGAACTCTAAGTAGCCCAGGCAAGCCTTGAACTCAGCAATTCTCCCGTCTCTGCCTCCTGAGTGCTGAGATTATAGGCCAAGAGCCACCACACCTGGCAGTGTCATATGTAGTACCGGGGATCAAACTCAGGCCCTTGTGCTTGCCAGGCAGATGCCAGAACCACTGAGCTAAATCCCTGGACCATTGTTTGATTTCTTGATGATGGCTATTCTTCCTGGAATAAGATGGCCTCAGTGTTGTTTTAATTTGCATTTCCCTAATGGCCAGAGATACTGAACATTTTCATATATTTATTGGCCATTTGTAACTTCTGAGCAGTGTCTATTTTAGTTGTCCATTTTCTTCAAATCTATGGTTTCTGTAGCTACTTTCTCCTGTTCGCTGTGTCTCAGGATGGCATTTGATTTTGTTTCTGTTTAGATACTAGGAATTGAGCTCAGGACCTTGTGCTTAAGAGCCAAGTGCAGCATCATTGAGCTAAATTCCCACCCAGGTTGTCCATGTTTTTGATTGAATGTTTTATTGGGTGTGGTCTAATTTTTTGAGTTCTTTGTATGTCCTTAATATTAGTCTTCTGTCTTAGGAAAAGCTGACAAAACTTTTTTTTCCCAATCTGAGGTTGTCTCTTTGTTGGTTTTTCTCCCTTGCTGTGCAGCTTTTAATTTGCTGTAATCTCACTTGTTGATTCTTGAGGTTATCTCTTGTCTAACTGGGGTTCTGTTCAAAAGACTTTGCCTAGGCCTATGTCTTCAAAAGTTTTACCTATGTCACTCTCTAGCAGATTAAATGTTTGTTGTTTTTAAAAAATTTTTTTATTTTTTATTTTTTTGAGATAGGATCTCCCTTTATAGTTTAGGCTAGCCTCAAACTTGTGGCAATTCTCCTGCCTCTGTCACCCGAATAGTGGGATTACAGGCATGAGCCACTGCACCCAGCTTTCAATTTGTTTTTTTTTTTAGTACCAGTGGTCAAACTCAGGACCTTGGACTTGCAAGGCAGGTGCCAGAACCACTAAGTTAAATCCCCCGAACAGTGTTGGTTTTAACTTAGATCTCTGATCTATTTTGATTTTGTTTTAGTATATGGTCAGAGGTATGAGTCCAAATTCAATCTTCTTTGTGTGAATAGCCAGTTTTTCCAGCATCCTTTGTTAACAACCTAATAGTTCAATTATTTAAATACAAGGGTGCATAATTTTTCATAAGCTTTATAATATAACAATAAACATAAAATAACAATTTTATCAAATTTATTCTATTTTTTAAATGTATGGTGTATCTTAAAACATTAGACAGGAGCCGGGTGTGGTGGCTCATGCCTGTAATCTCAGCACTTGGGAGGCAGAGACAGGAGGATTGCTGAGTTCGAGGCTTGCCTGGGTTACATAGTGAGCTCAGAGCTAGCCTGAACTACAAAGAGAGACCCTGTCTCAAAAAAAAAAAAATTAGACAGGGGCTGGAGATTTAGCTCAGTGGTTCCAGCGCCTGCCTCTCAAGTGCAACGTCCTCAATTTGATCCCAGTAACCACATACAATGCTGGGTGTAGTGACTCAGGCCCACCAACAATCAATACCACATACCACAGTGCTGGGCGTGGTGGCTCACGCCTGTAATCCCAGCACTCAGGAGGCAGAGACAGGAGGATTGCTGAGTTTGAGGCTTGCCTGGACTACATAGTGAGCTCAGGGCCAGCCTGAACTACAAAGCGAGACCCTGTCTCAAAAAAAAAAACATTAGACATACAACACAATATTACAATCTGGACAGTAGTATCTAGTCTCTTTCTAAATTCTTTCTGCATTATTGTCTTTCTTTGAACAAAACACTTTACACTGTTATGTCGGCCTTTCCCTTTCCTCATGTGGGTAATATAATTTCAATAAAATGTCTATCCACTAAGTAGAATAGTGAAAATATTGATGGTGGATATCTGATAATGGAGGTTCTGGTTGATGTTTCACTAACCTGTATTTTTAAATTATCAGGTCTATTAGACCTAATCTAAATTGTAAATGACTTTTTGAACTCCTTTCTTTTGAATAACAAATGAGCTCCACATTGTTTGATCCAGAAGTTGCATAAATATATTAAAATAGTATTTTTTCCTTGCTTTTTGCTTACAGACTGAATTGTTCGATGTTGCTCAACTCTGTCAACACCACCCATAGAATTATTCTTTTTTTTTTTTTTTTTTTTTTTTTTTTTTTTTTTTTGCTTTTTTTGAGACAGGGTCTCACATTGTAGTTCAGGCTGGCCCTGAGTTCACTATGGTACCCAGGCAAGCCCCTGTGAACTCAGCAATCCTCTTGTCTCTGCCTCCCGAGTGCTGGGATTACAGGCGTGAGCCACCACGTCCGGCATTGTGGTATGCGGTGTTGATTGTTGGTGGGCGTGTCTCCATGCCCAGCATTATATGTGGTTACCGGGGATTGAACTCAGGTCCTTGCGCTTGCGCGGCAGCCGCCGGAACCACTGAGTTAACCCTCCGGCCCCCTTTTTTTCTTTTGAGACAGGGTCTCGCTTTGTAGCTCAAACTGGCTCTGAGCTCACTATGTAGTTCAGGCAAGCCTTGAACTCAGCAATCCTCCTGTCTCTGCCTCCCGAGTGCTGGGATTATAGGTGTGAGCCACCATGCTCGGCACTGTGGTATGTGGTATGTGGTACTGATTGCTTGTGGGCATGAGTCTCCACGCCCAGCATTGTATGTGGTTACGAGGGATTGAACTCAGGACCTTGCGCTTGTGAGGCAGGCGCCGGAACCACTGAGTTAACCCTCCGGCCCCCCATAGAATTATTCTAACCACTGACCACTACTGGAATTTCTTTAATTTTGTTTTTGCCTTTCAAATTCCTTCATTTTTCTATTTTGAATAGTTGACAATAAGGAGATGGCTTTTTGTCTTTCCATTTTGTAACAAATTTTCCCTCTCTGATATGCTAACATTTCTCCCTTTTTCAGTTTTTCTTTTGCAAATCTTTTGGCACTTCCTTCCTGTTCAGTTTCAGTGTCCCAAAAGTATTCATTTTGTATTGTAAAAGAATTACAACTGAGCTGCTTGTGCTGACACATGCCTGCAGTCCCGCTGCTCAGAAGGCCAAGTTCAAGGCCAGCCTGGATTACATAGCTAGTCACTGTCTTAAAAACAAACAGGAAAAAACAAAAACAAAGACAATAAAATAAAAGCATATCGGGGCAGAGGATGTAGCTCAGAGGTGCTAAGCACCTACCTAGCAAGTGCAAGGTCCTGAATTCAATTGCCAGAATAAACAAACAACAAAAGAATGTCACTGAGTTCTAGAGAAGAATAAAAATTATATAGGATGTACTTATGATAAGAGTTGTTACAGATTGTAGCTCAAAATTATAGGTTACTTTTCACAAATAAATATGAATTAGTAAAAGAAAAGAATAACTTATTGGATTTCACTAGAAATACACATCAAAGGCAAATACATATATAAAAATATTAAAAATAGACAAAATGAAACAAATAAGCAGATGTATCTCATGCAAACAAGAAATGACTGGTTGAACTGTCACCTGCTGGAGCTTGGAATAGTCACACTCCGACCCTAGAGGTAAACTGTTACATGACTAACCCCAGGCCCATTCAACAATGTGATCTTTAACAAAGTGGCCAAAAGACAGCCTCCTGAATAAGCATCTCTTGATAATTTATAATGTACAATGCAATCTAAATGGTATGCAAATCATTGTCATACAATGGATGAGGGAAAACTCTATAAGTTCCATGTAGGCACAATTTTTTTTTTTTTTGAGAGAGGGTCTTGCTTTGTAGTCCAGGCTGGCCCTGAGTTCACTATGTAGCCCAGGCAAGCCTTGGACTCAGCAGCAATCCTGTCTCTGCCTCCAGAGTGCTGGGATTAGAGGCGTGAGCCACCACGCCCAGCACTGTGGTATGTGGTATTGATGGCTGGTGGGCGTGAGTCACTATGCCCAGCATTGTATGTGGATACCAGGATTGAAGTTGGGGCCTTGTGCTTGCAAGGCAGGCGCTAGAACCACTGAGCTAAATCTCTGGTGCCCCCCGCCCCGCCCTTTTATTTTTAAGTGCAGCTTTTCCTCCTTGCTTTTTGCAAACCCGTTTTCCCTCCATTTTGTAAGGAGAGATATATGATGATCTTTGGCTGGAGAACATTAATTCACAACATGTTTTGGCTTTTTTCTCTTAGGGTACTTGCCTAGGTGGAGTGGGAAAACCAGCTGCCAAGTAAGCAGACCAAATAGCCTGAAGTCAGGACTGTGAGGAAGACCTTAGAGACTGCAATTAGAGGTCTCACAGAGAGCTCTTACCTCCCACTTTAACTTCATTTGTCTTCTAACTTCCTGAGTGACCTGAGTCAGAATTGGCTGGAACACACCTCCCTAAACTCCTGGCCCACAGAAACCACAAGAGATAAATGATTGTTTGAAACCACAAAGACTTAGGGTGTTTTGAGACATACTAGAGATAATATAAAGTTTTTGGTTAAGGAAGGTGCTTAGTAGCTGTTATGTTTTTTATACTTATAGTAAAGTTATTATGTGCAAAATCCCTAACATCTAATACTTTATACAATAAATTTCCTTTGACCAAAACATATGGATTGATGCCACAGACCAACTCAACATATTTTAGTCCTGATGGCAACCAAAATAATGTAGATTCATCAGTGCTGTTTGGGGGATGTGCTCAGTTTGGAGCAATACTAGGAACTACTATTGTTACTTTTTTTTTTTAGTTCTGGGGATTGAACCCAGTGCTTTTACACTGAGCTATGTTCTCAGCATTTTTTACTCTTTACTTGGAGACAGGGTCTCATTAAGTGACTAAATTGCCCAGATTGAGTTCGGACCTGTGATCTTCCTACCCAGTATCCCAGAGCACTGGAAATATAGGCATGTGCCATGATGTCTGGTAATAAAATCTTTTCTTTCTTTCCACCATTCTCGATTTTATTTTAGACTGGGGATTAAATGTATGGCATCTGGCATGCTAAACACATGCTAAGCACACACTTTTCTACTGAGCAACACCCTCAGACTTCCTCAACCCTTTCTTAAACTTACTTCGTTGACATATATTCTAAACTTTTCTCCATACTCACATAACCATATTTACAACCACATACATATGTATATATACATATATATATATATGCACATACATACAAATAAAATCCGATTTGGTACAGAAAGACCTTATTTGAAAGAACCATTTCATTCAAACTTTGAAGTTCCTGTAGTTGGTAAACTTGGAGTTTCTGAAGGTGCATTTTATTTTTCAAAACCTATTTTTCCCCCTCCACTCAACTTCCGTTAAGTGCCCAGTCCACCCGAGAGGCTGCGGAAGAAAGAACCGGAGGTCCCAGGACTGTGCCGGGTATACACAGATTTCGAGGCCCGTGAACTACAGACTAATGAGACTGTCTCAAAACACTCAAACCAGCCAAACACACAAATAAAAAACTGCTTTGACATCATTAACATACCTTGTTTTGCTCCCCTCCTCCTGAAAGGAAGGAAGTGGCGCGGGAGAAGTGGCGGTAGGGATGTTGGGGTGCAAACACCTTTTCCTCGTCTTCCTCATCTCCCTTCTGGAAACAAGGGCCCAACGAGACCCACCGACCTCTTCCTGCCAGCCAGAGTGAGAACTTTAACCTCAGTTCTGGGGTCCCCTTGGTCTCCCTCAGTCCCGAGGCCTCGGGTACAGCGTCCCGGGGGAGCGCCAGGGGGGTTGGGAGGCGCGGGGAACCGGAGCGTAGGGAGCCGGCCGGGCGAGCACCGAGGAGGAGTAGGGTGGTGGGAGGCGTGGTCCCGGCGAGCGCGAGTCGGGAGGCGTGGCCCGGGTACACTGTGGGGGAGCTCGGGGGCGTGGCCTGGGTACAACAGGGGAGCTCGGGGGCGTGGCCTGGGTTCCAGTTTAAACTGAAACTCAGCCTCTGGGAAGCGGCGCCGTCACTCTCCACCCCTATGGAGCCTCACTTCCAGTATCCTTTTGGGATTTTATCCTTACCTGGAGAGTTAGAGAAACAAACCCAAAACTCTCTAAGTGCACGCCTCAAATCCCAGCTCTCGGGAGGCCACGGCAGGAGGATTGCCAGGAGTGTGAGGCCAGCCTGGGCTGCATAGTGAGTTCAAGGCCAGTCTGAACAAGGCCAGTCTCAAAAATCAAAACAAAAAAAAGACGAGCTGCGATGTATAAATTTGAGGGAGTCTGGAGATGAAACAGACCAGTCGGCCCTCCAGTTAGCAAAGTTCAGGCGGTGACTGTGTTTCTTTTGTTTTGTTTTGTTTTGGGTCTCACTAGTAGTAGTCCAGGCTGGCCCTTGCAGTTGGAGACGATTCTCTTGCCTCAGGCTCCTGAGGGCTGGATTATAGGTTTGCGCCGCCTCGCCTATTTTAATTCCCTCCTTCTTAGGGTGGGACACCCTAGAATGCAGTCAGGTAACCTCCGATCACCTCTTTCGCTGAGTTCAAACAAAGCGCCACATAAACCTGACCTGCAAAAATCCAACCCCCAAACCCGCCCATTCGCCTACTTCCCGGGCGGTGCAGGCTGGAATCTGGGAAGTCTCGCCTGGCCCTTGGGCTTCTGGACGGTTAATGATTGGTGACCAAAGGGAGCGGACAGAGGAAGGAGAGGACGCGAGCGCGCGTGGCAGCAGATCCAGCGCTGCGCGCTAGCCGGATCCCCGCCGGCCCCACAGGCGCCGCCTCCCGTCTTCCGGGCTCGGGCGACTCGGGGGATTCCGGGCGCGAAGGCGGTGCGGGGTCCCCATGGAGGCCGAGGGCCCGGCTGGCCCCAGCGGCTCACAGCCCGGCGCGCTGCACCCGGCGCGCGCGCTCGGCAGCCTGCTGCGCAAGATCGGAGGCCAAGTCTTCACCTGGTGAGCGGCGCGGGCTGGCGGCGACACGTGTGCGGCGGGAGGGAGGCAAAGGTGGCGACCGCGTGGGCTTTGGCTCGGAAGCCCTGTGCGCCTGGATCGCGTCGCGCCTCACCTGGCTGCCGAGGCGCGCGGGGCCCCGCCCTTGGCTCCCCTTAGGTCCCAGCACTGTGTTTCGGAGGATTCGGGGGACATGCGCCTGGCTGGCTTTGTTGGGCAGGGCCTCCCCGGCTCGGGCGGGAAGGGGACGGCGGCCCAGGGATGCAGTGACAGAGCCGCTCGCGTCTGGCAGGTGGATGCGCCCCTCTCCGGCCGCACGCCGCTTCCGTCCGCTGCCAGCCCTTCGGCCCTGCCCGGCGATCTGTAACAGGAGCTCGCTCAAGGGAGAAATCCCGGTTAAGTTTTGCGCGACTGCTGGGCGGGCACCGGAGCCGTGGGCCCGAGCGCGGTGACACGGCCACCTGCGGGGCTGGAGTCCAGGGAGTCGTGTTTCTGGTGTCACCGTGCTGTGTGCGGAGGAGGGAGAATCGGTCTTTGGGAGTTGGCGGCGACTCCACGGAAAGCACTCCAGCGGTTACTGGAGGACTCGGATTCCGGACATGCAGATAAGTCTGGACCTAAATAATGAAAGCCATTTACTGAGCAGCGTCTCCGCGCCAGGCGTTGTGCTTAGCAACTTGCAAGGATAATGTCACTCCGTCCTCACTTCGGGAGGTGGCACTGTTGTTATACCCACTTCGCAGACGGAGAGACAAAGAGGCTGAGCACTTCGCCAGGGCCTCGGACGTCCTGGAAGGGTCCTGCTGCCGGCGAGTTGAACCTGCAGGTTCTCACTGCAGGCCACTGGCGTCTTGTAAAACGCACGTTCCCGTTTTTGCCTTTCGTATTGACAAACCGAATTCCTCTTTAGAGACTGTAAAAAGCCATACCATTTTCAAAACTAGATCGATAAAGGTGTATACACTTTTGCTGTCTAAATGTAGTTTTAAATAGATGCATGCATTTAAAGGAGAAAGTTGGCCCAAATCACCTTGCTCACCGTCTCCTTCAGTTGTGTCTGTCCTGACAGAGCAGCTGTGGGTGCTCGGCTAGGGGGCAGTAGAGGGGCACCGCTACAGGTGACACTCAATTTCTCTGCATTCCGATTTTATTATTTTTAAATTTTTAATGTATTTCTTTATTTTTTGGGATAGGTCTCAGTATATAGTCCAGGCTGGTCGTGAATTCAAGATCCTTGTAGTTGCTCCTCCCAGGGGCTGGAATTACAGTGGTCTTACTTTTTAAATGGAGATAGTGGTGATGCACACCTGCGATCCCGGCAATCCGAGTTGCTGACACAAGAGGACTGAAAATTCAAGCCTAGCTCAGACAATTTACTGTCTTAGTGAGATCCTGTTTAAAATTTTAAAAGACAGAGCCAGAAGAGGTGGTGCACTCCTGTTATCCCAGAGTTCAGGAGGCTGAGGCAGGAGGATCGCTGCGAGTTTGAGGTCCATTTAGGCTATATAGTGAGATCCTATCTCAAAAAACCTAAACAAATAAATAAAACTAGAAAACGGCTGGAGATGTAGCTCAGTACTAAAGCTCTGAGTTCAAACCCAAGTAATAACAATAAGATAAAATGCAGATAATATAGTAGCAGTAATTACAAGGGCTGGAAGTATGGTTTGGTGTGACACAAAACATTCTTAACAAGTGAAAGGCTCTGGGTTCAATCCCTAACATCAAAATAAAATAACAACAGCAAAACCCTCAGAACAAAAGCAAAAAACCCCACAAAACTACAAACAAAACCTAAACCTCAAGATGGTGCTCACCCTGTAGGGCACCCTGAGCACTGATTGGCTGCACAGCAGTGGACAGACAGCCTTCCTTATTTCAGGGCCCTGTGTGGGTGAGTTGCTTCCCTTCCTGAGTAATGGGAACGGGTGGTAATTCTCTGGGAGGTGACAGGAGCCCCAAGGTTGGGGTGAACCTTGTGGCAGAAGTCTGACTTAGCAAGATGTAATGATATTTTCCTCAGAGTATTGTAATGTGCTCGGAGTCAGTGTGTTTTACAACCTGTAAAGTCTGGTAGCTTCCTAAATATGAGATCTCTTCAGCCTCTGAATGTACACTCTTTTGTACTTCCCTGGGGGCTTTTTATTTTCTTCCTCATCTTTGGCTATCTTTGGGTATCTTACACTTCCAGTAGAGGAACTTCCTTTCTTCCTCTCTTCTTTATTCTCTGTCTCTCTCTGTCTTTCTCTCAGTGTATTCAAGCTAGCTTTGAACTTACTCTGTAGTCCAAATGGGCCTCAAACTCACAGTAATCCTCCTGCCTCAGCCTCCCATGTGCTAGGATTACATGTGTGTGCCACCATGCCCAGGTAGATGAATCTTTTGCTTTGATAAAGACAAACCATGATTGTTTCACACACTTGAAGGTGTTTCTGTGGCACTGTGTCCTTCTCCTATGTTTTTGCTGGAAATCACGTTTCAGGCTGGGGAAGCAGCTCAGTGGTACCTGACTGATAGATGCACAGTCCTGAATTCATTCTCCGGTACAAGAAAAAAGAGAAATAATGTTTTTATTTTTGTATCTTTCACAGTTTTTAGCACACAAATGAATGAAAAAATGATTGAGTGGGGCCGGAGATTCACCCAATAGGTCCAGCACCTGCCTAGCAAGCTCAAGGTCCTGAGTTTGGTAACCACATACAATGATACCGGGCATGGTGACTCACGCCCACCAGCAAACAGAACCACATACCACAATGCCAGACATGGTGGCTCACGCCTGTAATCCCAGCATTCGGGAGGCAGAGGCAGGAGAATTGCTGAGTTTGAAGCTTGCCTGAACTACTATCTCAAAAAAAAAAAAAAAAAGATTGAGTGGTAGGGGGACAACAAAGATTCTGGACCCTTCTTTTCTAAACTCTTTTGTTGGTCTTAATCTCAGGCTCTTGGAGCTTCCTTTTTGGTTGTTTGGGATCTTTATTTGTTAAGGTTTTCAATCCTACCCCTGGCAACCACCTAAATCCTTAAATTGGATTTCAATTGCTCTTGGTCTAATAAAAAAAGTGCAGTTAGCCGGGTGTGGTGGCTCACGCCTGTAATCCCGGCACTTGGGAGGCAGAGACAGGTGGATTGCTGAGTTTGAGGCTTGCCTGGGCTACATAGTGAGCTCAGGGCCAGCCTGAACTGCAAAGTGAGACCCTGTCTTAAAAAAAATAAAAAAGTGCAGTTTACCAGCTGTCTCATATTCCTTATACTCAGTGCTTTCAATGCTTACTAAATCTCATCTCCCAAGTTTGAGTTTAGCTTAGTGCCTCCCCATCCCTAGCCAGGGAACCATGGGGGGAGATGAGAGGCTGGTGAGTAGGTACGATGTGCTATTGCAGGGAAAGAACAACCTTAGGTAGAGGGAGTGAGGGATCTTCTGAAGCCCAGGCAGACAGCTAGGACAGGCTTTGACATCTGCAAGAACAAAGCTGACAGCCTGTGCTCACATTTCCTCCGTGCGCTGTACCCCGCCAGGTTTGTTTTACAGAAACTAGGGGGGAAACAACCTCAAAACACCTGACCCCAGAATGTGGGAAGTCTCCAAAAGCCCCTTCCCCATCTACTCTAGTAATGAGCTAATCAACCAATTGAGTAAGGGCGGCCTCAGCCTAGAGACAGGATAGGCCGCTGACCAGTACAGATTAACACTCCACGCTCACCCTCAACAATGGTTCCATTTTGGACACTCTCCACTGTCTCTTGAGAGAAAGCAACTCCCCCCCCCCCCCGTAAGATCTGCTCATTAAAATACAAAACTCACAAAATAAGTAAATAAATAAAATACAAAACTCTGTCTCCAAACTTTCCATCTCTATCTGTTTTTTCCACGACCTTCTGCGTCGCTAGGGAAGCCAGGCTTGCGTTTCCTGGATGTGACATTATCACGAATGGACACAGGGAGAGACAGTTTACGACCACACAGCTCTTTGCCGTTCTTTTTACAAATAACAGTTCAGGATGGTCCCTTGGCAACCTGGGTGCTAACTATAGGGGAAAGTGAGGCCTGGAGCTGGATCTGTTTTCATTATAAGAAGCATAGGTTCTAGGTGACCCCATTCCTGATGTACTTGCCTCTTTTAGGGGTAGATATAAGTTTTCTCTATGATTAATGTATCAGATTATTCATTCAAGTTTATTGAGCACTTACAGTGTGCTAGATATCTGTGATAGTGCTATGGCAAAATATCTCCAGAGAGTTTTTAGAGTTCTAAACCACAGGCTGGGAAGTGAGCTGCACTGTAGCTTGCTGGAGGCCAGTGAACATCCATTGTTAGGGGCTGACCTGGAATCGCTTGCAAAGAGAACAGCCCTTGAACAAAGGACAAGGGCCTCTTAAGTAAGTTAGTGAGAGAGGTGTGGTTAGAGATATGAGGCACTTCAGTTACTTATAGCATACTTAGGCACAGGAGCGTAGGATCACCTGATTGGGTGGGGGGGGGCCACATACAGCACCAGGGGCCCATGGCTTTAATTTTCTGTTCCAAGTATCACAGGGTGGTGCTCGCTTCGGCAGCACATATACCAAGTATCACAGGGTAATTGGTCAATCTCAGCATATTCAGAGTTACCTGAACAAGCTCAAGGTCCACAGCAGGAGGGCGGTCTGGGCTGTCTTTCTGCTTCTTAGGTCTGCTAGTCAGCAAAAAAGCTATTTCCCCGTTCAATAATGAACCCCATGTGTTTCCAAGTAGAATGAGACTAGAACTGACCTCCCCTTCCCTCTCTCCCTTTCTTTCTTCCTTGGTTCTTTCCTTCCTTTGACCCCCACCCCATTCCCTCACCCCGGTACTGGGAATTGAACCTAACGTCTTTGCACGGAGCTGTATCCCAGAATCCCCCTTTAAATTTTAAGAAATTTTTATTTTGAGACAGTGTCTCGCTAAACTGCTAAACCGTCCAGATTTGGCTCTAACTCCTGGCCCTATTCCCTCAGCCTCCACTTGCTGGGATTACCAGAGTGTACCACAATGCCTGCAAAGTGCTCTGAAGTTTTACTTTTGTCACTTATTGCTGTCAACGCGAATGAAACATACTGTAACAGAAAGCCATGGATTTTCTTATGTTATACTATTACATAGTTTACGTTCTGACATAGACTCTAATTTATTGATATATTTAAAATGCATATATACTATGTCTTATTACAACCATCAACTTTACAAAAACTTTATTTATTTTTGCTTTTTTGAGATTAAGTTATCACTATGCAGTTCAGATTAGCCTTGAATTCATTATGTAGCCCAGACTGGCCTTGCACTCACTGCAATCCTCCTGCCTCAGCCTCCTTAGTGCTGAGATTACAGGCATGTGCCACCATGCCCAGGCTAGCAAAACCTTACTATTATTTATTTGCCTTTTTCCTATCACACAGCTGATAAACTTGTTGCTGTTCGTGGTGTTGGTGATTTTTTGAGACAGGGTCTTGCTATGTAGCTCAGACTCTCAGACTGGCCTCAAACTCACTGTGTAGCCCAGACTGACAGACTGGCCTTGAACTCGTGGAAATCCTCTTGCCTCTGCCTCCTGAGTGCTGTGATTACAGGCAGGGATCACCTGGCAGGTGGTACATTTTTGAAGGCATAGATTTTCTTGTTTTGTTTTGTTTTGTTTTTTAAGACAGGGTCTTGCTTTGTAGTTCAGGCTGGCCCTGAGCTCACTGTGTCAGGCAAGCCTGGAACTCAGCAATCCTCCTGCCTCTGCCTCTTGAATGCTGGGATTACAGGCATGAGCCACCACGCCCGGCTCTGTGATATGTGGTATTGATGGCTGGTGGGCGTGAGTCACCATGCCCAGCATTGTATGGGGTTACCAGGATCGAACTCAGGGCCTTGCGCTTGCGAGGCAGGCCCTGGAACCACTGAGCTAAGTCTCCAGCCCTGAAGGCATAGATTTTTATCAGATTCTTTTTGTAGCACAGAACTAGACATGGTTCATTCACTTGCCACTAAAAAATCTTGTAAACTCTACACTTGCTTTTTCTGGCTGGAAGTATTTAGTTCCTGCTCTCAAGAAAGCTTATCAAATTATAGTAAAAAGTTATCTTAGGGACTACGGAGGTAAGAACAAAGTTCTTCTTCTTCTTCTTCTTCTT
>PVIC010040215.1:0-16771 GCA_004025085.1 Thryonomys swinderianus | reverse complement strand
TGCCTAGTATGTGCCAGGCCCTGGGTTCAATCTCTAACCCCATGCCTAGTATGTGCCAGGCCCTGGGTTCAATCTCTAACCCCATGCCACTGCCAAAAAACAGGTGCAGCAAGTTTTTAGAATCAAAATAGCTTCAATTCAATCAGCTTGAAAATCAGAAGTGTAAAGAGAACAACAGTATTAAGGCTGAATCCACTAGGGATCTTTCTCTGTGGCCAGGTATTCACAGTCTCCAGAGTATTTAGAAGAATTTAGTAATAAAAGCACATTTTACATACTGATAAATAAATAAATACATGTGCAACTAATCACTAGAGTGCAATTATTCTGTACTTATGTGTATTAGTGCACGTAAAATAGCCACTAAATACAGGTTTTGACTTCAGTGTGGAATGTGAACCAATCTTTTGAGACAATACAGCAAAGACCCATCTTGCCATTTCTTATTTATATTTGCCTAGTGATGTAAAAGTGGTTTTAGTCAAAAGCTTATCTTCAAAATATATTCAGAATTCAGCCATCTTTACTCCATTGCTACCTATGATGAATTGAACAAAGCCACCATCTTTTCTCATCTGATTACAGCAACAACTTCACATAGTATCTTCAGCTTGAGCTGGGTCCCTGACATACATTCATCACACAACAGCCACAGTCAAGCTTTTAAAATATTAAAACCCTCCTCCACTGGCTCCCACCCACTGGCTCTCTTACTGTCAATAAAAACCCAGTCATTAGCATAACCTCCAGTGCCTTAAACCAAAGCATCAGAATCACCTGAGAGTTTTGGGACATGCAAATTCTTAGGCCCCTCCCCAAAGCCACTGGGTCATAAATGCAGAGAGTACAGCCCAACATCTGTTTTAATCAGCCCTCCTTAAGGAACTCACCTTGGGGGGCCATGCCTCTTGCCTACCTCCTCTCACTTCCTTTCACCCATCTCTTATTTTTTCTTTGCACCAGGGATTGAACTCTGAACCTTGCATTTGTGAAGCAGGTGCAGGAACCACTGAGCTAAATCCCCAGCCCACACCCATCTCTTTCTATTCTCCCCTTGGCTTACTTTGCTCAGCTTCATCCGAACAGCTTAAACATACAAATTCATGCCCCAAGCTGTAGTCTCTGCACAGGCTGTTACTTCCCCCAAGAAACCACCCCTCTAGTCATGTAGCTCGCTCCCTCATGTCCCCAAGGTCTCTGGGTAAGTGTGTTCTTCTGTAGCAGCCTTCCCTGGCCTTCCTTTCCACCCTACCTTGTTTTATTTTGTTCTCCTTTATGTATATATAAATAATATTTGTCTGTTCATCATCTTTCTCCTCCACTAGAATATAAATTCTGTGAAGATAGGGGACCTTGTTATTACAAAGAGCCAATGCCAAGACCATTTCCTAACATGGGGCAGACACTCCATAAATATTTACTTAATGAATATATTCACTGCCAGATCTGAGGAAGAAAACAAAGACCAGACAAACATGCAACTTAAATAACTACAAAAATCTCTTCTTTCTCAAAGTCTACTGCTTACTGCTTTCTTTTTATTTTATATTGAGTTTATTGGTACAATTTGAATACACATAATAATCACCTTCATTATTGGGAATTTCCACCTATATGTGATATAGCTTTTTTCCTCTTTTTCCCCCATTCCCCTATTCTCCCTTAACACCCTCTTGCTCTCATTTACAAAGTTTTATTTCCATTCTAGCCTCTTTTTTTCTCATTTTTTTTTCTTTCCCTCCTTGCTTAGCATGGATTCTTGTGGCAGTAAGAATTGAGTCTCCTTAGAGACCTTATTAAGGGAAAATGCATTTTAACTAGGGGAAACAATATCACAAACATGCATATCTAATTAAATAAGACCTAGGATTTGTATCACAAACCATATGTGCTTCTCTGGGAGGGTCTAATTCAAGAGCAACTGAAAGGCTAGACATTTATTAGATAGTGCGTGCTGGTGACGTTCCTTATCCAGAGCCTCATTCAGGCAAAGATGTGTTCAAATTACAGTAGGGAGCTGCCAAAAGTGAGGATCAATCAAGTTTCACAAATAATTATGCCATAAGCACCACTGTAGGGACCATGAACCTGAGAAGGGGAATCAGTATAGTAGACACAGAAATGCGAATCCCAAATGAAAGGAACAATAGATCAAACCAAACCATCAGAATTTAAAAATCAAAAATGCAAAAGGAGAGTGATGTGATCAAAGAATAATATACCTGAAAAGAAATTAAGGATCGGGCCGGAGGGTTAGCTCAGTGGTTCTGGTGCCTGCCTTGCAAGCGCAAGGACCTGAGTTCGATCCCCGGTAACCACATATAATGCTGGGCGTGGAGACTCACGCCCACCAACAAGCAACACCATTTACCACAATGTCAGACGTGGTGGCTCATGCCTATAATCCCAGCACTCGGGAGGTAGAGAAAGGAGGATTGCTGAGTTCATGGCGGCTTGCTTGGGCCGCCACTTGAGCACCATAGTGAGCTCAGGGCCAGCCTGAACTACAAAGCGAGACCCTGTCTCCAAAAAAAAAAAAAAAAAAAAAAAAAAAAAATTAAGGATCTTAGCTGACTATTAGCATGCTAATATTGTACAATCACTAGAAAAGTTGTTGGGTGTATTTGTTATTCTCATTAGACAATAATAAAAAGAGGGAAGGATTACTGCTTTCCTCATTAGGGTGGCATGTTACAAGAGGGTCACTGACCAAAGAGAACTGGTCGAGATCGACTGAAGAAGACGCTGAGAGGGAACACACCTTCTCCGTGTGGGGAACCCTTAACTCATAGCAGGTAAGAAATATGAGAACTGGGAGTTTAGCTCAGTGGTTCCCATGCCTGCCTCACAAGTGCAAGGCCTGGAGTTTATCCCTGGTACCAAAAAGAAAAGAAGAGAAATACTAGATATATTACCCATAAGAGAAGATGCCATGTGATAGAAATGTGAAAAAGGAGAAATTAGTAGCTATCTCAAACTATACAAAGGATGGCCAGGGACTTAGCTCAGTGGTATCGCACCTACCCCGGAAACACAAGGGCCCGAGTTCGATCCCTGGTACCACCCAAAAAGAAAAAGAAATTATACAAAGGATTATCATGCAGAAAGAGAGTTAAATTTCTACAACATGACCACAGAAAAACTACGTTGGCAAAGTTCCCACAGGGTGGGCGGAGTCTGTACAAAAAAGAATTATTTGATAATCATCGCTGGCCCAGACGAATGTAGGATAGCGCCAAGAACCGCTGAAGCCCCTCCTCCCTCTGGGTCATCATCTCTCTGCCTGTCCTGCTGCGTCCTCCAGTTCGGTCTCCTCCTCTCCTGGAAGAGGCAACCACTCAGCAGACAGAACAGCTCTGATACTTTCCTGCCTAATACGCTTGAAAACAGGCTGTTGTCTTTGGATAAAATCTAGATCCTCCCTCCAACTCTTCATTGTCAGCCTCCTCTTACACAGTCTCTCTCACCACCTGACTTCAGCTCTTGTCAAAGCTTCCTCAAACAACATGGTGCCTTTCCCAGAGGCCTAAGAGGCTCTTACCCTGCAATCTCTGTCAAGTCTTGCTACTCAGAGAGATCTGGGATGAGTAAGCAAAGTTCACCTCCCCGTTTCGTATCACTAGCAGGAGGACAAACTCCCTGTGGTTTTTTCAAAGCATGAATCAGGCTCTTTCAGTCTCCAGTGCCTTCTAATCACATCTAGAAGATCCTCCTCGCCGAGGTCACCAGAGCCGGGTGGTCGGGCCTCTACCACCCCTACTGGCTATCCGCCGGCCTCCTTGCTGTCCCTTGCTGCCTGCTTCTGGCCTCACAGCATTTTAATAGCAGCTAGTTCTGCCTGGAACATATCTTTCCCAGATATTTGCATGAGTTGATCCCTTATTGCAATCAGAATTCCACTCAATCTATCACAGTCTCGCAACATTTCTAGACCACTCCACTCTCTAACAAAGACTCCTCACTTGTTCTTTTGCTATTTTACCTCATAACCACCACCACCACCACCTAACCCCATACTAAACATTTGCACGTTACTATTTTTCTAATAAATTGGAACTCCATGAGAGACTGTACTGTCTCATTTTCAACCACTGCCAAGATAATACACAGAACCAATTAATTGTACTCTAGTGAGTAAAGGGAGCACCCTGTATTTCTGCATAGAATCCATCACTATCTGAATGTATGCCATTTACTTCCTCTGTTACCTCTTCACTGTGTCCCCACCTTCTAGGTAGAATGTAAATCTAAGGGCCCTGAAGTTTACCTGTCTTGACTTTCATTAGACTGGTGCCTGGAAGGACAGAGTAAAACACATGCTCTAAGCGTGTTCACGCAAGGGAAGGGGGAGATGGCAGGACAGATGAGAAGGTGGAAAGAAGAATGACAGCTTCTTCCGAGAGCAAGATGGTCACGGAGGTCTCCAAATTCTTCCTAAGTCACCCCACAGCCCACAGAGGTGGTCAGGACAGGTTTCTAAACGAAGGCTCTGAACTAGAGCCTCGGATTCCAGCCGCAGCTTAGAGTCGAAGGTTCTCAGTACGTGGGGTTCCACCACGCATTTGTCACAGGGCCACTGTTCGCACTGATGTCAGAGACACACCAAGCACTCGCACTGGTGATGTTCAGATCTTCCAAATCGGGCCGGGGATTTAGCTCAAGGGGCACCATGCCTACCTTGGAAGCACAGGGCCCGAGTTTGATCCCCGGTACCTTAAAAAAGATCTTCCAATCAGTTGTCTGCAGACCCTGAGGAAAATTCTGTTTTCTTTCCTTCTTGAATTTGCTTTCTTTTCCCCTGTCCTTACAGCATGTTATCTTTGCATATATATTTATGCTTCAGGGTGCTTTGTCACCTTATCACAGTTTTCTACAAAAACAGAGAAATTATTTTCAATGTCTTATTGACATGAGGCTCTACATTTTTAATTAAGCATTTATTAACATCATTATTGTGTATAACTGATTTTAAAAATCCATACAGATTAATATGTAAAGAGATAAACACAATATGTGAAAGGTAGAAATAATGTAAAATCATACTATAAATTTTAAAGCTATCGAAACTGTGGTTTTTTAATAACAAGGAAAATTTTTCAGGGCCTTAAGAAAGCATGTATGCACGTGTGTGTCCACATGTGAGTGATGTCGTTTTGGGGTACTGAACCCAAAGCCTCACCCAGGCGTGGCGTGCACCCCCAGGTACCACACCTCAGTCCTTAAAAGATGGCGAAATGCGCCTCTGCGTCCCTCAGACCCGGGAGCCCCAGGGTAGTGTGAACGAAGAGGTTTGGCAAAAGCAATATGGTAAGAAGAACTGCTGCCTCAGATACCTGCTCTGTAAGTTCATTTTAGGAAATAGCACGTATGAGTGGTGAGTATCACCGGGCAAACGTCCTCGTCCTCTCTTGAAAACACCCGCCAGCGGCGCCCCCAGCCAGGCTTTCTGCAGCAGCCCGAGGCTCCGGCTGACCGCGGGAGGGGCCTCCTGTCCTCTCTGGGGCCCTGCCCGCCCCGCTCCTGCAGCACCCAGGCTCCGTGGAGCCCAGCCCGCCCTCCCAGTCCCCGTTAGCAGTCCCGCGTGCGCATCTGTCTGGCAACTCACACTCCAGATGCCGCAGGACAAAATTTCCCCGGCCCAGCCTACGAAGCAAATCTCTGTCTCTGTGTCTCTGTGTCTCTGTCTCCCTGTCTGTCAGTCTGTCTGCCTATCTGCCTGTCTCTGTCTCTTTCTCTTTCTCCCTCTCCCTCTCCCTCTCTCTCTCTCTTCCTCTCTCTCTCTCATTTTTGTATTTCACATTATGGAACCACAAACTTAAAAATCAGTCAGCTATGGCTTTTTGTAACCTTATTTCCTGTCCCCAATTCTTTTTTTTAATCTTTATTGGTACATTGTATATACATACCATGATCCACTCAAAATTGGGAATTTGTACCAGTGTATCACACAACTGAATTCTCATTTTTTCCTGTTCCTCTCCCCGGTTCTTGATTTAGCACTGTTGACATAGGCTGAAACAATCCCTTCCTTAACGTTTCCTCCACTAGCCCCTACTAATCTCTTGCATAAACCAACGGGTCGCCATCCTTCAGAAGGAATCCAAGCCCATAGTTTGGGTCTTTTGTATCCCAATGTATGCAGCACTCACAGCCCCAGATTTCCTCTCCATTCCCACGAGCAGGATAAGTCATGCCTGTTTAAGGCAAAGCTCAGCTACACCTTCTCTGTGAATCTCACTTGGCATCCATAGCTGCAATCTCTCACCCCACAAACCCTTGTCTTATGTGCTGTAAAATTACGTTCCATGTATGAACATCTACACCTTTCTCCTCTTCCCGGAACCCTAAGGTGTGACTCTTCCCCAGTTTCTTCTTTATCCCCAACCACCAAAGGTTTGCAGGCTGGTTTGGGGGATTTGAGGTAATAAGATCTCAGAGCAGACCTAGAGCATTTGGAGAAGACTTTCAGACAAGCTACAGGACATGGGAGAAGAAAACTGAAGCCAAAGTGGGGGCATTTTTTTTAAAGTATCTACATACAGATTTTGACTTGTGATGCTTGAGAGATAGAGACAAATTATGAAAGTTACTATGAAACTTCCACAAGTAGATCTGATTTTCTTGAATGGGGTTCTCTAGTGAAGGCAGCATGTCAAGGCTCAGGCATCAATCTTTTGGGCATCTTCCTGAAAGTTAAAGACATACATAGTGACCCATGCCTACACATGTTTATAGAAGCACAATTCTCTTTTTTTTTTTTTTTTTTTTTTTGCAGTACAAGGGATCGAACTCAGGCCCTTGTGCGTCCAAGGATGGCACGGTACCACTTGAGCTAAATCCCCAGCCCCAGAAGCACAATTCATAACAACTAGATCTAGGGAATGGCCTCTGGGCCCACCAACAGACGAATTCGCCAGGAAATATTGGTATATATATAAAGCACAGACTATTATTTAGCCATAAAGGAGGATAAATGTGAATCATTTGTAGGAAAATGGATGTACCTTGAGACCATAACGCTAAGTAAAAAAAATCAGACAAGAAAGCTAAATGTCAGATGGTGTATCTCCTATTAGAAGCCCAAAATATAAATAATTTAAAGAGCAATGGAAAAGGCAGACAAGGGATAAGGGTTGCAGGGAGAGCAGGAAAAAGGGGAAAAATGAGAATCAAGATGTGTCAAGTACAGGTACAAATTCTCAATGTCGAAAGTGAGCATAACATACATATAAAATGTACTGGTAAAATCAAATTTTAAAAAAAGAAAAGATAGATAATAGGGAACAGGGAAGTAGACCCAGAGGACACGAAAAAGGGATCATGATGAGACCAGACAGGAGAGCAGGGGGCAAAAGGGGGAGTAAAAGTGACTGAGATGCAATTTGTTTATGTGCCAGCTCCTCTCAAGATGAATGTGATTACGTACTGCGGATGCATACTAATAAAGATATTATTAGAGCAGTAGATAAGTGCCAGAGGTTACACATTAGGGAACACCAATCAAGACAGGACATTCTTAGGATGCACACCCCATTGTACCCTGAATCAGAAGTTATCATGAGGGCCAGGGCTGCAGCTCAGTGGTGCCCATCTGCCTGGCAAGCGCAAGGTCCTCAGTTCATTTGCCGGAACTGGTGGGAAAAAAGTCACCACAGATCTGACACATAGATGAACCTATGAAAGCTTAGTTGGTGAAATTCCAGTTGCGCCAATTTTTTTTTTTTTTTTTGAGACAGGGTCTCGCTTTGTGCTTCAGGCTGGCTCTGAGCTCACTACATAGTCCAGGCAAGCCTCGAACTCAGCAATCCTCCTGCCTCTGCCTCCCGAGTGCTGGGATTATAGGTGTTATATGCAAGGTACAAATATGATCATAGAAAAAGTACTTTAAGAATCGTCATGGGGGCCGGAGGGTTAGCTCAGTGGTTCTGGCGCCTGCCTCGCAAGCGCAAGGTCCTGAGTTCGATCCCCTGTAACCACATATAATGCTGGGTGTGGAGACACGCCCACCAACAATCAACAGCACATACCACAATGCCGGACATGGTGGCTCACGCCTGTAATCCCAGCACTCAGGAGGCAGAGACGGGAGGATTGCTGAGTTCGCGGCGGCCTGCCTGGGCACCATAGTGAGCTCAGGGCCAGCCTGAACTACAAAGCGAGACCCTGTCTCAAAAAGCAAAAAAAAAAAAGAATCATCATGAAGGCAACACTGAAGTCAGAGTTGGACTTTAGGAACAGGAGCACTGCTCAGAAAAATCTTGCCATCCAGAGAAGCAGACTTTACAGGGCTAATAACTGAGGAGAAATAACCTGAGGTCACCAACTGATTCTCACTAGTTTCCATGAAGGCAAGTCAAGCAGGGTGCACACCTGTAATCCCAGCACTCTGGGAGCCTAAGGCAGGAGCAGTGCAAGTCTGAACCCAGCCTACACAACTTGGTGACTTAGCAAGACCCTTTCTCAAAATAAAACATGAAAAAAACAAAGAGCCTGGGGATGTAGCTCAGTGCAAAGTCCCTGGGTTCAGTCCCCAGTATTGCAAGAAAAGTTTTAAAAAGATGAAGTCAACTTTGCATCCTAACGGGAGATGATGTTACCTCAGCACGAGCAGCATCAGAGCAACATACGGCTCCACAGCAAAGACTAGACCCTGAAGGGCATGAGCGGCCTATATTCTCATGTTAGACAGGTCCTGGGACACTCAGACAAAGAAGCACCCAGAAACTTGAGAAAATTGTGGTAAATACTATTTCAGATTCTGGAAAAAAAAAAAAAAAAAAGACACCTAAGTCATGATTGGAGCACAGCTTGGAAGGGTAAGGCTGGCCAGGAGGCCGTGGTGTGCCTCGCCAATAGGACTGTTTGCAAGTCCTGTGCTAAACAGACTCACATCATAAAGACTGAAATATCTTCAGAGCGGGACCCAGTGCCCTTAACTGATAGAACGACACCAGGCAAAATTATTGGACTCATGCTAAATTCATTGCCAACTATCATTGGACAAGGACTTGATTACACTGTCTTCTTACATTATCTGAGGAAGAACTATAATTTGTAATCTACTAGGAAATACACAGAACACAGGCATTTCTCAGCCAGTTTATTATGATTTGTAAGTGGACTTTGCAAAACTGTACTTCATTATCTTTTCATAGAGCCACTCAAATTTCCTCCAACACTGAACCTAACAAAAATGGGGAATGTGTCTGGTACTCTCTAGCCAGACAGACTAGAGAAACTCAGCTCCAGCACTCTGTGTCCATAAGAACTGAACCACCGCCAATTAAATCAGGTATCACCCAAAATTTCTCACAACCACAGTTAAATATATGAATGATTCAGACCCATCCACTTCAATAAGCTTAAAACAAACTTCAAATAACTGAAAGGTGAAAAGAAAGTGTAATAGTCCACACCCCTGGAAAATACAGGGATGGCTCAGTTTCCAGTACTGCTGGCCCTAAAGATTCCTGATGCCAGCAGCTTACTTATATTTCCATCTTGTACTTCCGCTCTCCTACTTAGCCTCAATCCATAGGCCAGAGCCTCATGCATCCAAACAGGATAACACAAGCTAAGAACACCACACTCTGTGACCCTTGCACAAAGAAAGAGATTGGCCCAGTTTCCCAGAGGCCCTCTGAATGACCTAGCTTTGGGAACAGGTGCGTGTGCAGGGGCTGATAACCTGGACCAGGGGAATGGAGGGGTCTAAGGGCAGCCCAGGACCTGGTGGGAAGTGGTGTGAGCCCTGCACAGCCCAGGGTGTGGTCCCCGGATGAAGTTCCGTGCCAGAGCAAAAGGGAAGGAAGCCAGTGAGGGAAGCCACACAACAGCACCTCAGCCGCTGTGGGGCTTCTGTCTTTAGCCCATGGGTTAGTGTCTTTTTCTCCCGTGCCCAGAAGCTGGTTTGTCCCTTCCAGACTAGTTCTTCTGAATTTCATCTTAAGAATCAGTACATAAGACATAACAAGGAAGGAATAGAACAGAAAGATGCAAGATGTTCGGGAGTACCGCTTGGAATTTTTTTAAAAGATAAGGCATGGAACTGGGTATGTGTAAAGAAATGGAGGACAGATAAACGAAGGGTGTAAAGTGTTGCCTTCGATTGTGTATTGCCCTTCAGGTAGCTGAAGCAAATAAAGAGAGAGCTATTTTGTGTTCCTTTTGAGTTGCGAAATTGTCCCTTTGCCCACTTCACCGGGATTAGATCCATTATTGTGTAAAGACCGCACTATATTCTACTAGTGTTTATACATCTATCGCTCTCACTACTTTCAAGTCTCCTTGAAAAGAGGGGCTAGGTGTTACACATTCCCATAGTGCTGCTCACAGGAAAGAATCAGAATTGCATTTGTTGAACGAATGACAACCTTCTTGATGTATGATTTTCTGGTCTCAAAGCCCTTTATGACGGTGGGTCCTTCACTTTTTTAAAAAAAACCCTAAAGGTGTTTGCACAGCCTCTGATTATAACCCTGCCTTCAAGTAAACAAGAATTCTCTGTGCTTTTCATACATTCACTCTAAAGAATTTTCTCTTTTCATCTAAAATCAAGGTAGTTAAGTCAATAATAGCCTTTCAAACTCATAGAATCAAAGTAATTCAGATGCAGAAAAGAAATTGAAATACTGAAACCAATTCTTTCATTTCATAGAGGAACAAGTGGGGTCTCTTTGTAGGTAAGTTGTTTGTTCACCTAGAAAGTCTGTAGTGTCTGACACAAGGACACAGGAGCCTCAACTATGTCCAGGCCTCTCCTTGCACCCTAACATTACACCCTTTCAAAGTCACAATCCGTCTTCTGTTCCACACACTAGAGAAGCATGATCACCCTTCTTTCCCCAGAGTTCCCTCTGTGCAAAGATGCGAGGGTGACCCGGAGCAGTGCACGGAACTGAATCTGCCTTTCCTCAGACCTCACATACTGGCACCTTCACCCTCAGTGGGATCGCACGGGGTTAGGGGATTCAGGAGTTGTACCAGTTAGGAGTTCACGACAGGAACAGATTTAATATAAAGTAGGTGTGAGTGATACAAAAGGATTTATTTTCCCTAGGTAAACTAAAAATAGTCACCCGAGGAACCGGAGGTGGAAGATTGCCAAGTGCCCATCTGCATCCCAGAGACTTAGAGGATAGAGAAGGTCGGGGCAGTCTGACATGAGCTCGTGTGGAAAAGCTGCCGGGCTCGGCTTGGATGGCTGCAGCTCCAAAAGCTCTGGAAAAACCAAAGAAACAAAAGAGAAGGTTTCTTCTCCCCCTCCCCCTTTCTTTCCATCCAGGCTACCAGCCTATGTCTCGGTGCGGCTCACATCCGAGATGGGTCTGCCCCCCCACCCCGGTTTGCTCCCTACAAGTCCGTCATCCCCAGACACATCCACAACTGTGCTCCCCTAACCTGCCAGGCACTTGTCAAGCCATTCAAGTTGACGGGCCCCGTGAGGATGGGGCCCTTGGGGATGGAATTAGTGCCCTTATGAGAAAAACCCCTGAAAGTCCCCTTTGACTCTCCACCATGTGAGAACAGGACAGGACGGCTGTCTGAAGCTGTGCGATCTGGCCATGGCAAATGTTTGCTCCTGTACAAAGTGATTATGATAATAATGTACCTAAAGGCTCTCTGTTCATACTGAGTTGCATGCACCGAATAACTCAGATCACCTACCTGTCATAGGTTCTGAACAAGTAAGTACTGGGGCTTCTCTCCCGCGAAATTCACACCATTCTGCGTAGCTAAATAATATTTACAAAAATCCTTACAGGTGAAATTTATAGTTTTAGCATCAAAGTAAATTAAGTTGGAAGTCGGAAATTAACAAGATTTAGATACTCTGTTAAATTAACCATTCTTCAAATTAATGCTACTTTTTGGCTAACTCAGGACCCCGTAATACCAATGAAATGAAACCTTCCTTAAGCTGATCTTATCATCAGAATACATTCGCACCAAACAAGGACAGCAGCGGAGATTATAAAGTATAGATGGAATATTGTAGGATTTACTTAAAAGACAAGCTTATTTTGTCAGTGATAGGAGAGATTAGAAACTAAGTAACAACTCCCCTTCCCGAACATTACCACCTAATTTACAATGCCATGGCAGCCAGGAGAGCAGTATTGTAGATAAAAGTAATTTGATAAAAATAATGGCTGCTGTTTTTCTGCTGCAACTGCTCTGCATCATAATTTATAAGAACCATATTTCTCTTCTTTATGACAGGTAATGGAAGAAGTTTCAACCTCAAACCTTGATGGCAAACTGAGACTACTTGGATCAGTATATCTAAATCATTTTTTAAATGTTTCCTCAATTATTTTTTTAAATTGTATCCCATTTCATCAAGAAGAAGGACAAAGCTTGATGATTTTTAAAGATCCTGACTGAAAATTGAGATTTTTTTTTTAGGTTAAAGATGGCAATAAAATTATTATGGCCCTGTATCATAAAGCTATTGGTTCATCCACATTCAGATGTTCATAATCTATAGTTTATCACTATGAATATTAAAATATGCACTACAGAATTGTACACATGGCTATTCTGGTGATTTTCACCAATTGACGCCATGCCCTACCTGTTTCAAATAAGTCTTAATTTCAGCATGTTTAGAGAGTGTAAAGTTTGATATTTCAGAATGAAACTGACACAGGACATCTGAAGGATAGAGAGCAAATTTCTTAACAGCTCTGACTTGAGCTGATGAAACCTCCTGAGCTCTGAATTTAGCTATTAAGTTTCTAGAATAAAGGCACAAAATGGTAGACAAAGTAATAATTTTCATTTTCAGCCATTCACACCATCTTTTCACTTTTTGTATGAATCTTAATTTCTTCTCCATTGTTTGATTATTCCTTATCTCATCCTGCTATGGGTATTATGTGGAGTAGCAGTAATAAAATGTTGTTAGCCTTTTGACCTTTAATCTCTTGCAAAACCGAGTGGTCCGTGGCTGGGTTTCTATGTAATATGACAGAGGAACCATTCTCCGTAGCAGCCATACTGATCTACATTTCCACCAATGGGCTGTATGAGTTCTTTTTTTTTTTCCACATACTGCCCAACATTTCTATTACAAATACTGTATTCTGATAATAGAAAAAACTTTTAAACACCAAAAGTTAGAAGCTTAAATTACTGAATAGGTTAAGAAGAAGTTAACAGTTATGTTTTATAAATATGTGACATATGTAACAACTCAGACTGTACCATCAATATTTCCTCTGACCATTGCTAGCTATTTATCTAACTTCTTAGAAAAATCTAACTTCTTAGAAACTACTCCTAGAAATAGGCAAGAGGCTCTGTATTCAGCAGAGTCAAAGAAGCCACCGTCATTTTTTACATTTGAAAGACACCTATAAAATCCATATAAAGAAACTATTCTCAAATATATAGATAAGCTCCGTGCATTTGGTCTCCCAACAAATACTCAACAGTGAACTCCAGTGTTCTGGACACTATTCTAGAAGCAAGAGAATTGATAGCAAAACTACTTGTCTGCACTTTCTTTCCATTCTAGTGGAAAATACACACAAAAATCATAGACAGGCAAGATGAGGGAAAGTGTTCTGACAAATTAAAACAAGAATGGTGGAGAGGTAAATGCAGGTAGTATTTTAGATATTATTAAACTCTAGATAAGTTTGCTGTTTTCCTTAGAAAAATCACTGTTATGAAAAAATGGCTTTGGAGCAGCATGCCAAGTGTGAGTATCCAGGGAAGGAAAAGGCCAGGCAGAAGCAAAAGCATGTTTCAAGGTCCTGAGGCAGGACATTAGGGAAGAGTCCTAAGATGTAAATCAGACTAATACAGACACTAAATTAAAAACAGATATTTGTATAGTTTTACATTGTTCTCTTCACTGGCTTTTAAGAATAATGGTTTAAAACAGACTTAAAAACAGTAGTCTAGCTCAGCTTTCTAGGTACAATTAGGCCAGCTCCTATGCACAGGGAAAAGATTTGTACAGGCTAATCATTAAATATCCTCTAATTACTCTTAAGTCATTTTTTCTAATAATATGGAATTTCTTCATATAGTGACCAAGCAGGTACTCTTGAATTCTGTTTTCAAATAAAATATAATTTGAGGAAGTCATGATTCAATTGTTTCTAAACTAACAGTTTGAAATGTGTCTCAAAAACTTTGCCCAAAACTGTGTCATGCACTGGTACAAATTCCCAATATTGAGTGTGATCATGATACGATGTGTATATACAATGTACCAATAAAGATAAAACTTTAAAAAAAAAACTTTGCCCATATGAAAAGTGTGTTAACTTTTTTTTAATTGCATTCTTTATTGGTACAATTTGCATACATCTCACACTCACACATAACATTGGGGAATTTGTACCAATAATATATGACACTGTCAATTCTCATTTTTACCCATATCCCCACCCACACCTCCCCACCCCCTATATACATGCTCTTTTATTTTCTTTCAGAATCATATTTATTCCTTCCCCTCATTACATCCCCACACCAAATTTCCTTTGGAAATTTCCCATTCTGAAAAGACTGTCATACTACTAGAGCTCAACTGCATCTACCGGTGCTCATCTCAACGAGAAGATCCGGTATTTGCCTATCTGTGCTCTATTGATTTCACTCCTTAGCGTGTCCTCCAGGTGCATCTATTTAAAAGTGTGTTAACTTTTCATCCCTGAGATGAAACCCCGGAGAAAAACAACGTGAGGGAGGACAGATCTATTTTGGCTCTCGGCCTCAGACATTTCCGTCCTCGGGCGGACAGCTGTGTCCCTGACTGCGGGCCTGAGAGGGGACAGAACATCAGGGCGGGAGGAGGGACGGAGCGAGGCCGCTGGAGCTGGGGCGGCGGGGAGGGCAAGGGGCGGGGCTGCCCCTGTCTCCGCCTTGGGTTCCTTCGCGCATGGATGGTGCTGTCCGCGCTCAGGGCAGGTCTCACTTTGCTGTCCCACATGCCAGTCGTCTTGGAAACGCCCTCCCAGCCAATCGGGATTAACCATCACAAGAGGTAAAGCGAGGCCCATAGCGACAAAAGCAAAATTGTAGAATTCGTTTAATAGTTCAGTAAAGATCAGAGACCATCGCTTGGAAGAAAAAAAAAATTGTGGTCTTTCTGCCATGCAGTCTCCTATAGAATTTTGTTCAGTATGACTCGTGGAAAACTCAGGGGTATGAGCTGTACTGCGTTAAACATGCAAAGGCTGCTGATGGGTGACTGTCAGGAGAAAAGCCCTGTTGCTGCTCCAGTCAGCACAGTGCTCAAGCATTTCCGTAGAACTCGTCGACACCTACAACTGGACCTGGTGCCCTTGCTGGCCGCCTGAAGGAAAAAGGTTTCCAGACTGACCCGTCTTTCAACTACCAGATAATAACTCAAAAAAGTTTACAAATCAGCTTCCCTGCTCTCAGAGCAAGTATATTTTTTCTTCATCTTTCTTGTCCTTCCTTCTTCCTGTTTTTACCTTCTTCTGTAACTCAAGTCCTGATATCTGAGAAACAATATTCACTCAAAATAACAATGAGAATGTACAAAGCTTTAGTTAAGCTAACCTTGGAAATGCTGCTTCTATACTGGACTTATTCCACTAAGAATATGATGTAAGTTCATGAGTCTCCTCTCAAAAAAAAAAAAAATAGCACATCCATACGCGCCAAATTTTACATAGCTAACGAGCTCTCTCGAACATCCCTTAAGTCCACTAGTCCTGAATGACAGGAGGTTGTAAACCTCTCTGTGTCATCCACAAGATTCTTTGAGTCACTGCAGGTCAGACAGACACACAGCCACCCTCCAAGTCATTTCCAAATGTTAGCTTTTCCCACTCTGCTCCAGCAGAAAGCCATTGAATAGAGACAATGCATCACCATCTATCTTAGTACTCTACCAAAACCCGCCTCCTGTGACAGTGTAATGTGTTTAAATTGTTATGTGAGCAGTCTAGGCCTCTGAGCAGCTTCTGTTTACTCTCTTATCATGTTGTCAAGATAATTGTGTCTAATACTTCTGGTTTCCTACAGACTCAGTCAAACAAAGTCAATTTTATTCACTTTGTTTCTTTAATCAAATATAATCATGTCTCTGTTTCACATCATTAGAATTGCTTCCTTCAGACACTATATATGAAGTCTTTTAACACTAAAAACAAAAATTCTCCACTGTAAGGATAAACTCCTCACTACAACTCGGGAGACTCATCTCCTACAGTTTTATCTGTCAAGTTAAGCAAATGCCCACCTTCATGGTAGGATGTACACAAATTTACATTGGAAATTATCACTTGTGTACTCAGTAATACCTTATACCTTTTTGAAATTCAATAACTTGCCATTATATTTGAATCTACATAATATATATGACCATGTTGAAGTGGAGATCATATATCAACTCAAAAAAATCAGAACCCTATCTTGTTTGGCAATTTGTCTTAAAAAAGTAAAAAAAATCCAAGAGCTTCCTAATACTTATAAAGATTACTATTTGTTGAAATTGAATAAATACCAAATTATCAATGTGTGTATGTTAATGTTGCTCACTGTTAAAATGAATCCAGACTTTAAGTCATCCTGGACAGGAAGTTGTACCAATGAATATCTGCTTTTAAAAATAGTTGAACCAGGGTTCCCAAGTCCCTCACACTGGTAACTCACCAAGGCTCAGTTGAGGAGATCTTCTCCGTGGTGTTTCAATATATTTCATGACCATTTTGTATTTGGAGTATCTTTCTAAGAGTGACTTTATGGGAAATCATCCTACAAGATATTTAGCTCAGTGGCA
>PVIC010040214.1:0-16797 GCA_004025085.1 Thryonomys swinderianus | reverse complement strand
GAGACAGGAGGATTGCTGAGTTCGCAGCAGCTTGCCTGGGCACCATAGTGAGCTCAGGGCCAGCCTGAACTACAAAGCGAGACCCTGTCTCCAAAAGGAAAAAAAAAAAAAAAAAAAATTCATAACAGAAAAAGGTTACCATCATATGGGATCAGGAGTTTCACTTCAGTCTTTGTATTTAAGAAAACATAATGGAGCCGGGGCATGGTGGCTCACACCTGTAATCCCAGCACTCGGGAGGCAGAGGCAGGAGGATGCTGAGTTCAAGGCTTGCCTGAGCTACATAGTGAGTTTAGGGTCAGCCTTAACTACAAAGCAAGACCCTGTCTCAAAAAAAAAAAAAAAAAAAAAAAATATATATATATATATATATGAAAATATAACGGAAAATGTCTAACAGGCATTTAACAGACAAGACTACAGCTTAGAGAAAAGGTTTTGCAAAAGACTTAAACCCATTTGTAACATAAGTATTATCACAGTATTAAAGGTGTCATGCCAAGAGCTTCAAAAATTCTTAATCATTTAATACTCACTACTGTTTTGTTTTCATACAAATGGAAATTTAATATATTGAAGTAACTTCCTCAAGGTCACAATAACTGGTAAAACTAGGAACATGGCTTTTAAACCCTCTATTAGTAAGAAGTAATGACGATGAAATAAAATTCACCCCAAATACATACAGAAAGAGAGAAGACCAAAATAGTATTAATAGAATGAAAAGTAAAAATAAAATAACAGAGAAAACGTGATTAAAATAAAGCATGGAGGGCCGGAGGGTTAGCTCAGTGGTTCTGGCGCCTGCCTCGCAAGTGCAAGGTCCTGAGTTCGAGCCCCGGTAACCACATATAATGCTGGGCGTGGAGACACGCCCACCAACAATCAACACCGCATACCGCAATGCCAGGCATGGTGGCTCACGCCTATAATCCCAGCACTCGGGAGGCAGAGACAGGAGGATTGCTGAGTTCGCGGCGGCTTGCCTGGGCACCATAGTGAGCTCAGGGACAGCCTGAACTACAAAGCAAGACCCTGTCTCAAAGCAAAAAAATAAATAAATAAATAAAGCATGGAGATCTAGGATCCTAAGAATTTCAAGCAATAGAATTTTTTTTCCTTGTTTTTTTTTTTCCAGTATCAGGGATCAAACTTTGGCCCTTGTGCCTCCAAGATACAACTTGAGCTAAATCCCCAGCCCCTAAGCTATTGAAATTTTATTAAAATAGATCTGAAAGATGACTAAGTATCTAAGAAATGTAAATCTTTTAATAGTAAAAATCCAAACCCCTAGGCAATTGTCTGAGTAATATCCAATATGAGGAAATTTTATTGTAAGGAAAGTTTTAACAAACTCCTTACATTTTTATATTGGAAAATCTAATAATACCACTTTCAGTGATTTCCAAAATATTAACTAAAATTAGCAGGGTATTCATATATATAAACTAATCATCAGTACAATTCAAAGAAGTAGACATTATATTTTATTTTATAGATGCAGAAAAGTGCAGACTTATTTGCTTGACATATCACAACTGCTAAGTCACAGTTAAGTTTGACTTCACAGTGCAGTCTTTCCAATCTATTATATTGCCTATCACAGAAAGCATTAATGGGAGTTTTCCTTGCCAAAGAGCTGAATGTTTTTTCCAGAATTTCAACTCAAAATTATGCTTTCAAAATATGTTCTTGCAAAATTTTCCTCTCTAAAGCTAATTAATTTTATTCAAATCTTTTAAATTTTTAATATAAATCTCAATAATTTTCCAATTAGTTTTACTGTAGTATGGTCTTTGAAGCCAGGTGTGGTGGTACATGTTTGTAATCTCAGCACTAGGGAGGCTGAGCAAGAGGATCACTGTGAGTTCAAGGCCAATCTGAGATGCATAGTGAGTCCAGCCTAGATTACCTACTGACATCTTGTCTCAAAAAAGTGGCAAGGGGGCCGGAGATTTAGCTCAGTGGTTCCAGCGCCTGCCTCGCAAGCACAAGGTCCTGAGTTCAACCCTGGTAACCACATGCAATGCTGGGCATGGTGACCCATGCCCAAGAACAATCAATGCCACATACCACATAATCCTAGCACTCGGGAGGCAGAGACAGGAGGATTGCTGAGTTCGAGGCTTGCCTGGGCTACATAGTGAGCTCAGGGCCAGCCTGAACTACAAAGTGAGACCCTGTCTCAAAAAAAAAAAAGTGACAAGACTCCAAACCCTAAGTAACTCAAAAAGACCTACTCTCAAAATAAAAGGGGTTGAGGATATAGCTCAGTGGTAGAATACTTACCTAGCATGTACAAGGTCATATGTTCAATTCCTCACACCTCAAAAATTAAATAGCATTTAAATTTTACTTTCTTTGGTTTGTTGTTTTTACCATGGTCATGCTAAAGACTTTTAAGTTTCATGCTTCCCTTTATGGTCCTTTAAAAATATGCAAATGATTTAGCTCAACAGGTACCACGCCAACCATGGATGCACAAGGGCCTGAGTTTGATCCCCAGTACAACAACAACAAAAAAAAAGGCAAATAAAATATCTTCTTAGCAATAGCTGGGGGAGATAGTTGGAATTCACATACTAGGTAAGCACTCTAGCACTGAGCTACATCCCGAGGCTTTTTTTTTGAGACAGTCTCACCTTGTAGTTCAGACTGGCCCTGAGCTCACTCTGTAGCCCAGGCAAGCCTCGAACTCAGCAATCTTCTTGCCTCTGCCTCCCAAATGCTGGGATTACAGGCATGAGCCACCACACCCTGCATTGTGGTATGTGGTACTGACTGCTGGTGGGAGTGAGTCACCACACCCAGTAGTACTGTATGTGGTTACCAGGGATTGAACTCAGGACCTTGTACTTGCTAGCCAGGGGCCAGAACCACTGAGCTAATTCTCCAGCCCTTGATAAGCATGTTTTGTTCTTTTTGCACTATAAGGGATTGAACTCGGGCCTTGTGCGTCCAAGGTTGGTGCAGTACCACTTGAGCTAAATTCTCAGCATGCTAAGCATGTTTTTTTATGCCATCATCTACCACAGAGCACCTGTCGTAGTGACCCATGTACAACACAACCCAGCCCAGACCCTTTTCTGGATCTGAAGTCTTCAGTATGGTTACAAAAGCCAGTTAATGCTATGTGTGATGGCACACACCTGTAATCCAGCACTCAGGAGGCTAAGACAGGAGAATTACTGCAAGTTCAAGGCATCCTGGGCTACATAGTGAATTCAAAACCAGCCTGGACTACATAGCGAAACCCTGTCTCAAACCCTCCCCACCAAAAAGAAAAGCCAGTATCTGTTCATTGTCAACAGCAAAAACATGCTTCTTTTTAAATTTAACAGTGAAAATTATTATATACTTTTCACTCAGTTTTTCCTAGTCTGCATATTAACTATCTAGTGGAAGCACTTAACCAAAGTTCTGCTGTGATTGTTTTCTTGTTGTTTTGATTTTTTGTCTTACTATGTAGTTCAGGCTGGCCTTGAACTATGTAGCCCAGGTTTGCCCTAAATTCTCAGCAGTTTTCCTGCCTCAGCCACCCAAGTAAGTGCTGGGTTTACAGGCATGAGCCACCACACCTGGCTCAGCTGTGACCATTTCCTCTGTACATTTACTAGAACAAGTGAAAACACTTAACAAAAGGACCAAATTTCTAATATCTGTGGCAAATACAACTTAAGAGTTACTACTATGGAAAAAAGACGTGATCTGTAAAGTGGGACTGCTAGATTAGGAACTGAATTATAAAGCTCTTCTGTTACAACCATAAACAGTATAACCTTAAGTTTCAAGTGCTGTTCACTGAACCCACAAATACAAATTGGTTTCCCATAAAAATAATTTTTAAATAGATGCTTCTGATTTTGTTACAAAAGCAGGGTGAATAGGTGAGCTTCTTGTAGTGTGCCTGGTACATCAGAGTATATATGTATGTCTTACGTGTGTGTGTAGAGATGGCATGAAAAACGGAATAAAGGTCAGTCTCACTGCATGGGGCTCTACTAGACAACAATGTACCATAGTGTACAAGTTTTGCTACGAAGTTTCTTTACTTCAAAAATTAGACAGATTAATGTTGGAAATTCTGTAATTATTAAGTAAAATTGACAATAGTTTACAATATATAATTTTACATTTTACAAAGTTATTAAATATACATTCATGTTGATGCCCTGAAAAAAAAGTGATTTAACTTCTGCCCTCCCCTTTCCCCTCCATCAAACAGTGCTAAGGCACACTTAATCAGGAAAGTTACTATAAATGCATCCATCGGTATAGCACTGCTGAGTCAAGGGGAGGAAGGCAGCCCTCTGAAGGAGGAAAAAACCCTGACGTTAAATATAGGGAAAACTCAGAAGTCATAGGAGAGTGAGATAACACAAGGGGCAGGTCCTGCTTGCTACAGAAAAGGAGGGCACACACCATATGTACCACATTCTAACATAAGAGCACATCTGAAGAAGTGGAGTCCAATATTTGAACCTGTAGTTTCTCAGAACATAAGCATCTGACCACCAAGTGTGGCTTATGAATGAACTGAGTTCAAAATACATCTGGGTGCAAGAAAAGGCTTCCAAGGGGTTACCTCACATTAGAAATTTAACAAAGGTCATTTGAGAAGCTACAGTTTTACACAGTGGTGGTATCCCAGGGGGCATCTATTTCATTAACCAAGTTTAATATCTTACAATTGTGGAAAAGGAGTTTCCGAGCAGGGACGAGCACTATCGATGGAAAGCCGACACTTGGGCCATCTCTTGGAGATTCCTGCTGAAAGTACTGCAAGTGTTTCTCCAGAGAAAGCACTTGCCTGGGTATGACTCAGAGCTGGGCAGGAATTCACACAATGAATCCGGGTGGTAGGAAGGCGGAGAAGTATGCCTATAAAGATCAAAGAGCCAGGAATGGAAAACACACTAAAAACCTTTCCAGTGGGCAGGCTTCTTCCCAACAGTTAAGATGACCAAGTGAATCCTAAGTGTAATCAGGTAGACAAAGAAACATCCACCAATATAAGCAAGGCATAAACAAAAGACTGTAACTACATACATCATACATGTTTACAGAAACCAAGACAGGAGAGAGAGAGAGGAAGGCAGAGGGAGAGAGGGAGGGAGAGAAAGAGAGACAGAGAGACAGAGACAGAGAGAAACAATGCTTACACCAAAGAGGCTACCAACAAAGCCCTGCTGGTGTTTGTTAAGTGCATTCTAGTTGCCTAATTCTAGCTGCCTATTGTTCCGTCCAAAATGACAAAGAATAGACATAGTTTAGGAACTTTCTCATTTTTTGTGGGGTTTGTTGTTGTTTTTTGAGATAGGGTCTCACCACTACATACTTCAGGTTGGCCTTGAGCTCACTATGTAGTCCAGGCTGGCCTGAAACTCACAGTGATCCTCCTCTCTGAGCCTCCCAAGTGCTGGGATTATAGACATGTACCACCATACCCGGCAAATGTCTAAGACTTCCGCTACCCTGGGGGTGGTTACTTGGGATTACCATCAAGATGACTCACTTTGAAATGTACTCACAGTGAGTCAGGCCAGTAAATCAAGTCTCTCAAATTTGTCTGTGTGGAGACAAATTTGGGAATCTTAAGAGGTAGGACACTATTCAAAAAGGATTTTAGTCTCTTCTAAAAAAGCATTTCTTCTTAGGAAAATGGTAAACTCTCACATAAAAGGCAAAGATACAGAGAAGAAAGAGCCTGGCCAGGACTGGGAGAACATTCTAGTCTTTATTACAAAAAAAAAAAAGAAAAAGAAAAAGATAGAGAAGGTGAGAACTTAGGCACAAGCAAGTTTCTCTTTGCTAACAGGAACAAATGTCCCCAAAAAGCATATAAACTTAGGACAAAGAGTAGAAGTCTCCTCTTGATACTCTAAGGCAACTTTAATTATCCCTTGCAGAGGAGATAAAGAGGATTCTTAAGTTCTAAGACCTAATGTCTGAGCCACACATTAATAACCTACTCAGAGACTCACATTTACTCAGAAATAAGTAAGAGAAAGCCAAACAAGTAAATTGAGTAATTAAGGAAGTCCTTACCCAGTGAGACCACGTTCCCATAATTCTCTAACATGACTTCTCTGTAGAGGTCTCTCTGAACAGGGTCCAGGCATCCCCATTCCTCTCGAGTAAGGTACACAGCCACATCCTCGAATGTCACAAACTCCTGAAATAACACATCCTGGCTGCTCTGGGGAAATTAGGTCACTGTAGCACTATGGCCAGGAAACGAAGATGATGACAGAAAGGGTACCCAGTGTGTACTAATGTTGGAGCAGATGAAGTCTAAAACACAGGGAGTTGACCCGACAACCCTTAAATATCTAGTAAGTGCCCATCTCAATGCCATGGACAAAGAATTCCTCATGGTGTCAGGAAGATGGGAAAATGGTTTGTGTGAAGTCCAGTTCTCCGAAAAGAATCAGTTCCCAAACTGGGGTCTGCTAGTGAAAAAAATTCTAGACAAGGTTTAATAGATCGACTGAGAAAGAGACCACACTCAACCAGCAGCAATAGTCCCTGAGGAAAAGCAGAGGGCTCCTCAGCTCACCTGATACCTGGCTGTCAGGAGTGCAGCTGCCTGGTCTCCTGGGCTTCCCTCATGGGGAAGAGCAGGCACCTGGGGAACAGGTGGAGCTGAAGGAGGAGAAAGGATTAAGAGTAAGAGCAGCCCTTCCACAGGGCTCCCTTCAAGAGAGGCCACTCCAGCCCAGGGGGTGTCAGGGGGACCCTCTTCCACATCAATATTCTACTAAAACCAAAGAATGTATCAGGTATTGAGTAGCTCTACTCTGTCCCTCTTTAGTACTTGCATGACTTACTTATGTGTATTTAGGCCCATGACACAGAATTTTATTAGGAAATCTCCTATTTCACTTCATCCTCATGACCTGACATGCTTCTCACAGAAAGGTACTATCCCTGCTCTTCAATGGCCAACGCAAAGCATAAAGATCTGTAGTGACTTACCAGGGCCAGAGTTATTTAGGAGATTTCTAACAATTTCTCAGAAACAGTTCTATAGACTCCTTTTTAAGTTTTTGTCTTCCAAATGGGCACTGTCTCAGCAACCAACATATGAGGCTTCCAGGAGCAAGAAACAGTTATCTGTTGCTTCACAATTCTTTCCACATTCCCATAATGTCCCCAAAACATCCTACACTTTTCTTGTGGTGCTGATACACAATTACTTCTAATATTAGAGCTGGCCACAGCAATCTAAGACACGGTTCTTAACAAATTAAAAAAAAAAATTAGTCAACCTGTCTGTACAAAGCATTAAAATGTGACTATATCAGCAGTAGGTAACATGAATGCATTCAACCAGGCACTGTGTTCAAACAAGGAATCACACAGTTGCTTTCTTAAGGAAAACTAGATTAGTCACAGACACTGCAATTGCAACATAATGGTAAGTGGCAAAGCACAAGATATCAAGGAAAGAGAAACTAAGTAAAGCTGGGGGGGGGGTCCCTAAATCAAGAGAAAGCCAAGCCAAGCAAGAATTACAAGATGTAGCAAAAGCAGCACAGCTCAGAAATTATTCTAGATGTGGTAACTAGGATGAAGTGAAGGTTGTCTGAAGGACACAAAGCCACAGAGTGCCTATCACTCTGCTTATTTAAAGATAAATCATCCTTAACAGAGGGGGTGGGCCCAGTCCTCCCTCTAGGGGTCATCTTGTTCAAGATGCTGACCTCATCTTACTAGGCAGGACCTGGAGCCTTTCTAAACACCCATTCTCCTGGATACAAGTGTTGTCTCTGCCTTACCCCCAGTGAGTCCCTGCTCCATGTCCGCATCCTGCATGAACTGAGGCTCTGGGGAAAGACACTCAGACTGGGTCTCCAAAGACTGAAACTGGACCATTGGTGATCCTGTGGCTTCTTGGGCTGACAGTTCCTCCATCCCTGTTCTGGAGAACAATGACCATCACTGCAGGGTGAGATTAGGAGAAATGATTGGAATAAGATAAAATATAACATTACTTCATATCCTCAGGACTTATAAAAATATATTACACCTCTAGATACACAATAAAAATTCGTTAATAATGATTAACCACTCAAAATGAACAACAGAAAAGAACATGGTTATTATTCAACTTCAAATACTTCAGATCCAAATCATTTTGTCCAAGTGAGCAAGTAAGTTTATTTGAACGCCACTAATCAGAATTCGTGGTACTTAAGAAAAACAAAATCACTGGTCAGGCTGGCACACCCTGATAATCCCAACACTGGGGAACCTGAGGCAGGAGGCTCACCCAAGTTCAAGGCCAGTATGAACTATATAGTGAGTTTAAGAAGAAAAAAACCCACAAAATACAGTTGGATAGTGTAAAACTTTCTGTAGAAAGTCTAAAGGGGCTGAAATTTACACCCTTCGGTGGAAGCTGAAGTTCGTACCCAGAGAAATATGCTTGGTATGATTACTCATTGTTTCTTCCAAAGCAGGCCCGAGGAATTACTTGGTAACAATTTGTCCACACACTTCGAATTATCAAACGGGCCTGGCTAGTAATAAAATCCCCATTTTGGGAAGACCTGCGTTACTGTCAGACTAGGTGGGCAGTATATGACGTAACCCAAGGAAGAGGTATGATTCCAATTAAGCTTGACCGTTGTCCTTCAAACCCAAGGACGTGACAGGTTTACATCCTCCCACAACCCTCCGTAAGGGCCCTTAAACTGGGGATCTGCCCTCCCCCCACTTCCCTTCCATGCAAAGGCACGGTCCTCAAAGTGCGGAACGGGTTTACAGACCCGGCGCACACTGGGACAGGTCACCGCGTTCAGGCTGCGAGCTCTCGATCCGCTGGGCTTCGGGCCACCGGGGTTGAAGACAGACTCTTGCGCCGACCTCTGTGTGATCCAGAAGGACGGTTCAGCCAAAGCCGGGCGCCTCTTCCTGGCGAGGCGGAACAAGGAGCCTCTCCAACGGAGACCGTAGAACGGCTTCCGGGGATTCACCCGGGCGGAGAGGCGGGCCTAGCTACCGTCCCGTCACCGACACAAGGGTTCGCAGAGCCGCACTAGCTCTTCCGCCCGGGGCCGCTCTAGACCGCTGGAGGGCGGGCTCGTCTCATTGGCACTTCCGGCACTGGAGCGCAAGCCCCGGATGCGGGCCGAGAGAGAGCCCAAGTGAGGGCCCCGGATAAGGGTCCCAGTGGGGGGGTCCCCGGAGGGAGAGTGCGCAGTGAAGGTTCTGGAAGGGGTGGGTTCCCGGATGAGAGTTCCCGGAGCTAGGTCCCGGATGAGGTCCCCCCGCCCCCCGCTTAAGTGGCTAGAGTGTAATAGGTCTTGGACGCAGCCTTCTGTACTTGGCGTTTTCACGTTCTTCAGCAGTTGCGTCGCCCTCTCTGCTGATCCCGTGGACGCTTCTTGCCATCACCGATGACTGCCACGGACATCAGCAAAACTCCCCCTAACAATTCCCTGACGCCAGCCACCAACTGCACAGGGAGGTGACCAGCCCAAGTGGGCACTATTTGGGGTGAGGAAGCGTGGCGAGCCTAATGGTCTGGCTTCTGTGAGTTGGCAATAAAGAACTCTCACGAGGGTATATATGCAGAGTGTAATTTGTCTCTGCCTAATTGGGCCTTGGTGCGGATATGATGTTGTAATATCAAAACGTATTAAATGTAAAAAAAGGGTTTAAATTCTGACCATCCAAATTTCTATTGACACACAGCACAAAACTGAAAAGTCAGGAGATGTTAGAACTCGGGCAGCAGCCAACAACCATGCCACATACCAAGCAGGAGGTTTTATTTAAGGAGGAAAAAGCAGAAGCAGAAGCTTGGAACAAAGGAAGAGACGGTCTTATATAATCCTGGATTCAGGGAACCTACGTAAGGGCCAGAGTGAGGTAACTTTTAACCTATCACAAGCCACATTACCTTCCAAGTTTTTTCTTTTGCAGAAGTTCAGTGGAGTGGATCTACAGGGAGGTGAAGGAGTCAGAAGGACTATATATAAAATAGAGGGCCATAACCCTAACAGGAGGTACTGGGCTAATCCTAAATCTAGTAAAAATAAAGACCTATTCATCCCAGTCAGGCCTGACCCATTCTTTCTCAAAGAATTAATGTGTATGGAGAACCTTATCTAAAACTAAAAGGACTTCTGTGAGACAGGAGTAAATGACCTTGGCAATTTGCCACTTTGATACATAACTTCAGTTATGACACAAATGTTTCTGGAAGAGTAACAAAAAACAGCATGTCCTGGAAAATGTATCCAAGATACCTCCAATTTGCCAACTCAGATCCTTTCCCACATCTTCATTTCCTTACAAAAACCACAACCTCTCACACTAAACATGTGATTCTTATCTTAAACTTCCCTGCTGTCCCTCTAGAACAGTGTGTTCAGATGTGAATAAATTCTTATCTTTCCTATATTCTTTGACTGTTGGTAAATTCTTTTACCACTGTATTACCAGGGGCCTTCCGCATGCAATCTGACACAGCATTAAGGATCTTGGGGAATGCAGGAGGGGATGAAGTTAAACAAGTTAGAATGGAAGATGCACAACAATTGTGCTCCTGGCCAGAAAGATTCAGCTATGCAGATAGGTTCCATAGACAAAGGACTGAGACAGGAACCCTTAAGCCCTGTGACTTGCCCCCCCGCCTTACTCCTCAGTCCTGAAAGATTGCAATGGGTTGTGGAGGACAAGACAGCTATCCTCTTAAGGAATAAAAAAAACAGGGCTGAGGATTTAGCTCAAATGATACTACACCTACCTTGAAAAAAATGAGGTGGCACATGCCTTTAATTGCAGCTAAGGCAGAAGGATTGTGATTGGAAAGCCATCCAGGACTATGTAAGTGAGACCTTGTTGCCAGCCAGCATGGATTCTTCTATAGTAGAAATGGAAATGAAGACAAAAGCACAAATTTATGGGATAAAAACCTTTAATTGAAAAGTTAGAGGGAAGATAGGATTTCAGTTTAGCTGAACAAGACATACTCTGACCCAGGGGTTCAGACTGGCCCACCCATAAAGGCGAGCAGCCAATGTTCAAGGATTAGCTGGTGGGCTAGGATCCAGTTGATCATTATTTCCATCCGAGTGTCATAGTTTTGGACTCTTTATGGCTGAAGAATGGTTTCATTCCCCTGAAAGGATTATTTTTGTCTATAGTGGTCTCAGTCAGTGGGGCTCCACCTTTCCTGCAATCCAGGTACAGGATTAGAACAGTGACTAGAAGTTGAATGGAGCTGTAAACCTCTTATGTTGGCATCTTCTATCTTGAAGGGATGAAATCAAGCAAATTCAGGGCTACTCAACACTGTACAGCTATTTGCTAGGCAGGCCCTAAGTGATCAACATACTCCTATGAAAATCTAAGGGATTTCATCCAAGATTTATAATAATTAAGGCTACAAAATGAAGGCCAGGTCTGTGATTGTGAGTTGTACATAAATGTACCAATAAATATCTGGAAAAAAATAAATAAAAATAAATTAAAAATTAAACCAAAAAGGGCTGAAGGGTTAGCTCAGTGGTTCCGGCGCCTGCCTCACAAGCGCAAGGACCTGAGTTTGATCCCCGTAACCACATATAATGCTGGGCATGGAGACACGCCCACCAACAATCAACACCGCATACCACAATGCCGGACGTGGTGGCTCACGCCTGTAATCCCAGCACTCGGGAGGCAGAGACAGGAGGATTGCTGAGTTCATGGCGGCTTACCTGGGCACCATAGTGAGCTCAGGGCCAGCCTGAACTACAAAGTGAGACCCTGTCTCAAAAGCAAAAAAAAAAAAAAAAAACTGCATCAGCTTCTGAGAGATGTTATAATACCTTCCTTGTCTTTCCCTATTGATTATCATGGATCTAGTCCAACTTCATGCTATAACACAGTACCTCTAGTCTACAATATCCCTGTCACACTGGAATGAGGATCAGAGAGAGAAAAAGGGACTGCTGGTAATGTAATTAAAAACTTACCAACAAAGAAAAGGCCAGGTTCTGATGGTTTCACTGCTGAATTCTACAAGAAATTTAGGGAAGAGCTAGTCCCACTACTTCTCAAACTCTTTAATGAAATCAGAAGAGAAGCAGTACTCCCAAATTGATTTAGGGAAACAAGCATTACCTTGATTCCAAAAGCAGAGAAAGACCATACTAAAGAAGACAACCACAGGCCAATTTCCCTAAAGAACATAGATGCAAAAAAATCCTCAACAAGATTCTCACAAACAGAATACAGAGGATGATCAAGATCACACACCCTGACCAAACTGAATTCATCTTAGGGATGTTAGGTTGGTTCAACATATGCAAATGAGTAAGTGTAGTGCACTGTATTAACAGAGTCAAGGACAAAAACTATATAATCATCTCAATAGATGAAAAAAAAAAGCATTCGTAAAGATTCAACACCCATTCTGATAAAAAAAAAAACAGAAAAGTGGGATAGATGGTCTTTATTTGAATCTGATAAAGGCTATGTATGAAAACCAACAACCCGACAGAGATTTAGCTCAGTGGTTCGGAGCCTGCCTAGCAGGTACAAGGTCCCTGGTTCGATCCCTGGTAATCACATACAACAGTATCGGGTGTGGTAACTCACACCACCAGCAATCAGTACCACATACCACAATGCCAGACATGGTGGCTCATGCCTGTAATCCCAGCACTCAGAAGGCAGAGGCAGGAGGATTGCTGAGTTCCAGGCTTGCCTGGGGTACATAGTGAGCTCAGGGCCAGCCTGAACTATAAAGCGAGACCCTGTCTCAAAAAAAGAAAAGAAAAAGAATAGAAGTTAAACTGTCGTTATTTGCAGATTACATGATATTCTGTACAGAACATCCTAAAAACTCCACCAAGACTTCTAGACTTAATAATCAGATTTAGTAGAGTAGCTGGATATAAGATCAACTCCATAAAATCAATAGCTTTCTTGTATACAAACAGACTACTGAGAAAGAAACTGCAGGAGCAATTCCTTTCACAGTAGCATGCAAAAACTGAAGAATCAACCTGATAAAAGAAGTAACAGGGGCTGGAGGCATCGCAAGTACAAGGTCCTGAGTTTGATCCCCGGTAACCACATACAATGCTGGATGCAGAGACTCACACCCACCAGCAGTCAATACCACATACCACAGTGCCAGGCGTGGTGGCTCACGCCTGTAATCCCAGCACTCAGGAGGCAGAGACAGTAGGACTGCTGAGTTCGAGGCTTGCCTGGACTATATAGTGAGCTCAGAGCCAGCCTGAACTACAAAGCGAGACCCTGTCTCAAAAAAAAAAGAAATAGACTTGATAATCAATGGGACAGATTAGGAGATGGAAACAACTCTAGACATACTATGCCACATGATCTTTGACAAAGGATCCAAACATTCCTACTAGAGAAATGATAGCCATTTTTAATAATGGTCCTGGAGAAATTTTTTCTTAACTTACAAATATTAAAATTAGACTCATGTCTTTTACCATGCACTAAACTAAAATAAAAATAGATTAAAGGTCTAAATATTGTCAGGGATTTAGCTCAGGTGGTACTGTGCCTACCACTAAGAGCCCGAAATTTGATCCCCAGTACCACAAACAAAAAGATCTAAATATTAAAACAGAAATGCTAAACCTACTGGAAAGAGAGACAAAGTAGAACTTTTTTTTTTCTTTTGAGACAGGGTCTCGCTTTGTAGTTCAGGCTGGCCCTGAGCTCACTATGGTGCCCAGGCAAGCCGCCGCGAACTCAGCAATCCTCCTGTCTCTGCCTCCCAAGTGCTGGGATTACAGGCGTGAGCCACCACGTCCAGCATTGTGGTAAGCGGTGTTGATTGTTGGTGGGCGTGTCTCCACGCCCAGTATTATATGTGGTTACCGGGAATCGAACTCAGGTCCTTGCGCTTGCGAGGCAGGCGCCGGAACCACTGAACTAACCCTCCAGCCCCCAAAGTAGAACTCTTGAAGACATTGCATAGGAAAAGACTTCATGAACAAAAGCTCAGCCACATGAATTAGCACAAAGAATCAACAACTGGCATTTATTCCTATTAAAAAGCTTCTGCACAGCAAGAGAAATCACAGAGTGAAGAGACAACACACAACAGGGGCAAAAATTTTACCAGTTGTTCCTCAGACAAAGGCCTACTACCTAGAACATACAAAAAAATCTAAAAAATTAGTTCTCACCAAATTTAAAGAGCCAATTCAAAAATGGTCATTTGAAATGTTTTTCAGATGAAGAAGTAGAATCAGCGAGGGGGCCGGAGATTTAGCTCAGTGGTTCCAGCGCCTGCCTCGCAAGTGCAAGGTCCTGAGTTCAATCCCGGTAACCACATACAATGCTGGGTGTGGAGACTCACGCCCACCAGCAATCAATACCACATACCACAGTGCCAGGCATGGTAGTTTACACCTGTAATCCCAGCATTCGGGAGGCAGAGATAAGAGGATTGCTGAGTTCGAGGTTTCCTGGGCTACATAGTGAGCTGAGGGCCAGCCTGAACTACAAAGCGAGACCCTGCCTCAAAAAAAAAAAAAAAAGAAGTAGAATCAGCGAATAAACATGAAAAAATGTTCAACATCATTGGTCATTTGAGAGATACAAATGAAAACAACATTGAGATTTCATCTCACTCCAGAAAGAATGGCAGCTATGAAGAAGTCAACTAATAACAAATGCTGGTGGGCTTGTGGAGAAAAAGGAATGTTTCTCCACTGTTGGTGCAAGTGTAGACTGGTGCAACCACTGTGGGAATCACTATGGAGATTCCTCAAAAAATTAGGATTAGAGATCCCATTTGACCCAGCTATTCCTCTGCTGGATATCTTCCCCAAAGAATTAAAAGCATATCACATAGCTCAATCTTGGAAACAACCCAAATGCCCATCAACTGGAGACTGGATAAAGAAGATGTGGTTTTTTTATAAAATGGAGTACTATTCTGCCACAAAGAATGACAAGATTGATTCATTTATGTGCAAATGGATGCACCTGGAGGACACACTAAGGAGTGAAATCAACAGAGCACAGATAGGCAAATACCGGATCTTCTTGCTGATATGCGCACCGGTAGATGCAAATGAGCTCTAGTAGTATGACAATCTTTTTAGAATGGGAAATTTCCAAAGGAAATTTGGGGGATGTAATGAGGGGAAGGAATAAATATGATTCTGAAAGAAAATAAAAGAGCATGTACATAGGGGGTGGGGAGGTGTGGGTGGGGATATGGGTAAAAATGAGAATTGACTGTGTCATATATTGGTACAAATTCCCCAATGTTATGTATGAGTGTGAGACGTATGCAAATTGTACCAATAAAGAATGCAATTTAAAAAAAGGCATAATATCACAGTGAAATATGTACACTCATGTTTATGGCAGCTCAGTGTGTAACAGCTAAAATGGGAATGACCCAAATGCCCACCAGCAACAGATGACTGGATAAAGATGTGGGTTTTTTAAAATAAAATGGAGTACTACTCACCCATATAGAATGATAAACTTGAGACATTTATTGCTAAATGGAGGCAGATAGAGGCTATACTCAAGTGAAGTAAATAGTACACACATGTAAATATCAAATAATTTCACTGATCTGAGAAACTGAAAGTGTAACCAAGAACTGTAATCTATAATAGGTATTGTGAATTTAAAAGAAAATGCTCAAGACAGAGGGGAACTTTATATATTAATAATTTTTAAAAAAATTTTTTGAGATGGAGTACTATTCTGCCACAAAGAATGACAAGATTGATTCATTTATGTGCAATTTTTTGAGATAGGGTCTTACTTTGTAGTTCAGGCTGGCCCTGAGCTCACTATGCAGCACAAGCAAGCTTCAAACTCAGCAATGCTCCTTCCTCTGACTATAGGCAGGAGCCACCATGCCTAACATTATGGTATGTGGTACTTATTGATAGTGGGCATGAGTCACCATGCCTGCTATTGTTTTATGTGGTTACTGGGGATTGAGGCAGGGACCTTGCACTTGCTTGGAATCACTGAGCTAAATCTCTGGCCCTAAAAAAAATTTTTTAAAGAAAGAAAATGAAAATGACACTGCTTGGGGCTGGAGGGTTAGCTCAGTGGTTCCGGCGCCCGCCTCGCAAGTGCAAGGTCCTGAGTTTGATACCCGGTAACCACATACAATGCTGGGCGTGGAGACTCATGCCCACCAGCCATCAATACCACATACCACAGTGCTGGGTGTGGTGGCGCACGCCTGTAATCCCAGAACTCGGGAGGCAGAGACAAAATGATTGCTGAGTTCGAGGCTTGCCTGGACTACATAGTGAGCTCAGAGCCAGCCTGAACTACAAAGCGAGACCCTGTCTCAAAAAAAAAAAAAAAAAAAAAAAAGACACTGCTTGGTGCATTGGTTGCTGGACAGTTCCACTTAGAAACGTTTTCTTGGGTTGAACAAAAATAAATCCCTTGTGAAATTTATCTATTGTTTCTACTGATAGGTCCCTCGATGACAGCTAATACATTACTTCATTCTTTGTATAAAAGCTCTTCTTATATCCTAGAGTATTGATTTGGAGAACTTTCCTGAGTTGTAACTTCCTTACCTCAGAACATCTCACTTTATGCTCCTTAAGAGTAGGAAGAAACGGGCCGGAGGGTTAGCTCAGTGGTTCCGGCGCCTGCCTCGCAAGCGTAAGGACCTGAGTTCGATCCCCGGTTACCACATATAATGCTGGGCGTGGTGGCTCACGCCTGTAATCCCAGCACTCGGGAGGCAGAGATGGGAGGATTGCTGAGTTCGCGGCGGCTTGCCTGGGCACCATAGTGAGCTCAGGGCCAGCCTGA
>PVIC010040213.1:0-16742 GCA_004025085.1 Thryonomys swinderianus | reverse complement strand
GCCGCGAACTCAGCAATCCTCCTGTCTCTGCCTCCCGAGTGCTAGGATTACAGGCGTGAGCCACCATGCCCGGCATTGTGGTATGCGGTGTTGATTGCTGGTGGGCGTAAGTCTCCACGCCCAGCATTATATGTGGTTTCCGGGGATCGAACTCACGACCTTGCGCTTGCGAGGCAGGCGCCGGAACCACTGAGCTAACCCTCCGGCCCAACTAGTAAAAATTTTGTGGCTCTTTTTCTCCATTACTACCTCCTTCCAGATTTTGTATTTTTTTTTTTTTGAAACAGGGTCTCGCTTTGCAGTTCAGGCTGGTCCTGAGCTCACTATGTAGCCCAGGCAAGCCTCGAACTCAGCAATCCTCTTGTCTCTGCCTCCCGAGTGCTGGGATTACAGGCGTGAGCCATCACTAAATTTTGTATTTTTCAGTTTTAAAACATCAATCTCCGGGGGCCGGAGGGTTAGCTCAGTGGTTCCAGCGCCTGCCTCGCAAGCACAAGGTCCTGGGTTGATCCCTGGTATCCACATACATTGCTGGGCGTGGAGACTCACACCCACCAGCAATCAATACCACATACCACAGTGCCGGGGGTGGTGGCTCACACCTGTCCTCCCAGCACTCGGGAGGCAGAGACAGGAGGATTGCTGAGTTTGAGGCTTGCCTGGGCTACATAGTGAGCTCAGAGTCAGCCTGAACTACAAAGTGAGACCCTGTCTCAAAAAAAAACAAAAACAAAAACAACAATCTCCACTTTGCCTGTTGTTTTTAAGTCCTTAGGTACAGTATTTGTATTTTGTTTAGTGTGGGATTTTTCAGTTGTCATCTGAAGTTTGAGGTTGACTTACTCCATTTTGGGTTATACTCTAAACCATCTGTGTTCCAAGGATTTGGAAAGGATGTGTAAATGTACGTGTTGAATTAAGGACTAATACAAATGCATTTTTGTGGCTTAAACAGTTTTTTTTAAATACTTTTATCTGACTGGGACAGAGTTAATTGCAAGTTTTAAATGGCAAGGTAGTTTTAATCTAGATTCTAAAATAGTTTTCTTTTAACAGTACCCAAAACTAGTGTTCTTATACCTTTGCTATGCTTAAAAAAAGGGTATTCTGCTCATTACTGTTACCCATATATGTTAAAATGCAAAAAACCCATAGGAAGGATAATTAGTCTAATAAACACCCCTCCATTCCCCTCCCTGTTTTGTTTCATTTTTGTGACAGGATCTCACTATGTAGCCCAGTGTGGCCTTGAACTCTTGACAGTCCCTTGCCTTAGTCTCCTGAGTGCTGGGATTACAGGCATGAGCCATCACATCTGGCAAAACTTGTTTTGTCAACAATTATTCTGGATGGGCACCCTGATTGTTAGGTGTTGACTGTTAGACTCCTGGGAAGCCACTTTATAAACAGCCACCTTCTGAATATGTCCTTACACAGAGGGGAACGGGAGATGACAGTATACAGGATTGAGATACATTGTATAAAGTATTTTTTCTTAAAAGGACATAAATGATGTTGAACTAGGGCCATCTAACCTTATGACCTCATGTATCCCTAATTACCTCTAACAAGGCCACATTTACAAATATAGTCACATTGAGGATTGGAGCTTCATTATAAGAACTTTGGGGGAAGGAAGTGAACCATGGATGGCCAATATTGGCAAGTGGAGTTAAAACTGATACTAAGACATAAGTACTATCTGTACTTTTTCAAGTAAAACATGCTTGTAATTTTTATTTATTTTTGAGACAGGGTCTTGCTTTGTAGTTCAGGCTGGCCCTGAGCTCATTATGTTGCCCAGGCAAGCCTCAGAGTCAGCAATCCTCCTGCTTCTGCCTCCTGTGTGTTGGGATTACAGGTGTGAGCCACCATACCTGGTTTTGTGGTATGTCGAATTGATTGTTGGTGGGTGTGAGTCACCACACCTGGTATTGTTGTATGTGGTTACCCAAGATCAAACCAGCGACCTTGCACTTGCTAGGCAGGCACTGGAAGCACTGAGCTAAATCTCTGGCGCCATGCATGTAATTTTTAAAGTACAGAAGAGATTTTATTGAAAACTGTTTCTAAACCTGTTCTTTATTACCCCCCAAAGGAAAATGTTTTAATTCTAAACACTTCAGTTTTTATAGTTGTCTTCATGTCACTAACATTTTTATACTGCTGTTTCTTGAACTTTAGACAGTGTTTGCTCATTTGCTATTATAGAGAAGCATTAGTTTCTGCTGCTCCTCCCTTCTTTAATACTTTGGTTTTGAATAGTAAAACTGAAATTCTGCATGACACATTATTTCCCTCCTTGACTACATGGTATCTTTTTTTGTGTGCTATGGCTCTTCTTGCTCCATCATTTACCAATCCTTTTTATCATAGTTCCATTTTCTGGAAAGTTTAAGATACTTTTTATGTGTTGATTCTTCTCCCATTGTACTTTATATTAAGAATTTTTACCCTTGCCCTTTTTAAAACATCTTTATTATTACTAAGAGGAAGAAAAGAGAAACAAATTTCTAGTCAGTTTGTATCTTGAGTTCAATGTGTCAAAACTGTGTTTGTAGAAATGAAGTTTTTTATTTCTTAGATTTAACAGATCATGATGTATACTCAAGGCCTTAAAGAATCATGCAGTGAAACTAACTTACAAACTCAATGAGTTCCTGAGTGCTGGTTCTAACTCAAGTTGGTTGTACATCAGTACAACTGAAATCTGGATGTTTACCTGTGGACACACTATATTTAGCAATAAACAGATGAATCTGTTAACCTAATTAACCAAAGTTGTTCATTCATCAGGCTGCTTGTAACTTGAGGGTCCACAGTTCTGGATTATTCTTTAGTTATTTTAGATTCACATCGAAAACAAAAACCAAAAGCATTTATCTGTAGGATTGAGAATGTTGCTCAAATTCAGTGTCTGGCTCTCTTTTGGTTGAAACACATCTTGCTTATTCTTACTCAAGTTATCTGTTACTATTCTGATCTTACTGCTTGTTATAGAAATAGTATGATTTCTGGGAATTTACCTCAGCGATTCAAGTGCTTGCCTGGCAAGCACAAGGTCAAAAGTTCAATCCTTAGTACCAAAAAAAAAAAAAAAAAACGTATGGCTCTTTTTTTTCTTATGGCAAGCTATCTGAGGTAGGCTGTATGTGAAAAAGTTTATTTACCTCTTTAGTTTTGGAAATTCGAGAATACAGTGCCTATATGGGCTTATTTATTTAATTATTTATGTTTTTGATAAAGAGTCTCACTCCGTAACCCAGGGTGGCCTCAAATTAGCAGTGGTCTTCCTGCCTCAGCCTCCTGAGTGCTAGAATTATAGGCATGCACAAATGTCTGGCCCTGCATGGTCTTAGTTCTGATGAAGATCCTCTTGGCTCTATAACATTAACAATAAGTGGCAGTTTTAGGAGCATTTATGGGAGCAAGGAGTTGCATGATGAGGCATGAAGCCAAAAAACTGAGTAGAACCAGGCTCAGGTTTTCTTAACCCTTTTGGGAGGGACTACCAAGATGTATGGAGAAATACTGTACCTTATTTTTTTCTGAGGATAGCATCCCCAGTGATCTCACTGGGTTGCTGCTTTTAAATCCTCACCCATAAAAACCAGCCCTTCAGTGCATGAAACTTTGCAAGGGATGAACTAAATCCAAATAATAGCATTCACAAAGCTTAAGATCTTTACTATTCCTTCACCCATTATGGAAAAAGTTTGCTCATTCCTGGACTAATCAATAAATACTGGCTTTAAAAAAAAAAGTTGTTTTGATGGAATAATCACCAACAGCTAAGAATTGTTGTCTTAAAGTAATTAGAAATTGATTTGACTTGAAGAAATTTTCACATTAAAAATGCACATTTTGTTGTTACATCTGCAAAATGATAGGATGGAAATTTAAACATTTATAAGATTAGGGATGGAGGTTTTGCTCAGTGGTAGAGTGCTAGTCTAGCATGGGCAAGGCCCTGTGTCCAGTCCTCAACACTAAATAAATGAATGATGAATGTATGCATTTCTGTAATTCTGCACTCTAGATGGCTGAGGCGAGAGAACTTCCAGTTTGAGTCCAGCTTGGGCAGTTTAGTGACTTAGCAAGACACTGTCTGTACCTTAGTGCAAAGATCCTTGGTACAAACTACCAAAAAATATAAGGTGTTGGTGTCTCACTCAAATAGTGTATCTTCTATTGGTCTTTCCATTCCTTTAGTCTTTTGATAGGAGATTTGACTGTGATTGCAGAAGTGGAGTTATTGTTAAGTCCAGCTACCTCCAATCACTGTTTTCATGCAGGAAGCACCCTTCCAGATCCCTGCAACCCATCTCTTCATTTTGGTCTTGCCATAGACCAGAATGTACGTGGTGTGCTGGCTGATTTCAGTTCATCATTTTCCAGGCAGAGGTACTATAGCAGGTCCCATGTTCACTGAGAGTTCCATTTGGCTGTCTGTACAACCTAGGCCCAATCCCAGAGAGAAGCTACAGTAGTCCTTACTGAGGAGGAAATTAGTGGAGCATACTTACCTGGAATCAGCAGTTACTTGGAAAAACACACAGCAGGAAGTCATATCCCGAGTGGGATTAAAACCTATGCAGAAGAAACTGGGTACTTGTGATCCAATACCCAAGCATAGGCAGAGGAAAAGAAAGGTCTCAGATGATTTTTCTCCAGCATTTTCCAGTGTAAAACAATGACGTGTTTTCTGTCCTGAGTTATATCTTACGACTGTAGAAATAATTTGTTCCCATCTGCTTTTGGCTGGTTGACATTATTTGATAATTAGAATAGAAGTCTGAAAGAAGCTGGTAGTTCTAATAATAGTATACAATATTGTAGTAGTTGAATAATCAAGATTATTAAATGCTTATTGTGTAGCATGTATTAGGCATAATTATGTCCTATACTCCTAAAGGTAGGTTGAATTATATATAGAAGTCTGTTAAGAGTCACTAATTGGCTGGCAGCATTCTGTTAACTATATATTGTTAAAGAATTGAACACTACAGTGACATTTGTAAAATACTTAACAAATTGTCTTTGTTGGAAGTCCTACAGGATTAAATGTGATGTTTAGGATTAAGCAACAATAGGATACAGAATAGATTAGAAGGGAAATTGGGTGATGGCAGACTGTCTTTGAAGTCGTGCTAGGTTCATATCAGTACAATAAAGTGTTAAGCACATTTGTATTACAGATCAGTCAAAAAGAACTTTGAATAACCTTAGCAAAGTTAAACACAGTAGGAAAACTACTCTTACATATCATGAGACTATAGTTAAATGTAGCAGACAAATTAATTTCACTAGACATTTGAGATACATGTTCAGATGATTAAAAATCAGCAAGATCTGTAGAACACAAGGCAAGAAGTGAGAAACAATCATCTATCTTTGGTATTAAGAGAGCATGCTGGAACTAGCAGAATCACTGTTCTGTTTCTGAATTCAGTAATATATATATTATATAACTTTTTAAAAATTTTTTTAATTTTTTATTTTTTTTGAGACAGGGTCTTGCTTTGTAGCTCAGGTTGGCTCTGAGCTCACTATGTAGCCCAGGCAAGCCTGGAACTCAGCAATCCTCCTGTCTCTGCCTCCCGAGTGCTGGGATGACAGGTGTGAGCCACCACGCCTGGTACTGTGGTATGTGGTATTTATTGCTGGTGGGCGTGAGTCTCTACGCCCAGCATTGTATGTGGTTGCCAGGGATTGAACTCAGGACCTTGCGCTTGCGAGGCAGGCGCTGGAACCACTGAGCTAACCCTCTTGCCCTCAGTAATATATTTTGTGAATTACTGAATAAGTTATTTTGGGAGTAGCTGTATTATTCATAGATTAGTAAAAGACAATGTTCTAGGAAATTTGTGTAAGCCCTTATATTAAAGTTCACTAAACGCAGTTTAAGGAGTACGTGAAATGATCCATGTCAATTTCCTGATGATCAGATGTAAAGAAACTGAAGTTTCGAGGATCTAGAGAAATGGTTAGGTGGAAGCATACATAGTATGTGGCTTTGAAACATATGGTATCACTCGGTATTTTTCTGAGTAGTTACTTGATATTTTTACAATAGATGCCCTTTTTTAAAGGAGGGGCTCTGGTGAGAGCTGAATTTTCAGACTGCTGAAAATGTTCTTGAAGTAATTTCTCCCATCCTATTCCTTAAAAAAAGAAGGCAGTCATTTGGTATGTGAGACTAGGGACGAGTGCTTCACTGAAGTTGAGGCCTTTACCTCACAAAATGAAAGAAGTAAAGCAACTTGATGCCTTTTCATTATGCTAGTATAGAATTTTCTGTCAAGTGGCTGACTGAACAATGTTTGTTGGAGCCTTTAGTATTATTTAAATTCTTCATTTAAATAAATAGTGACTTTGTTGTGCTCTAAAAGTGTTTCTGTGAAATGAATATTCTTTCTTATAAATAGAAAACCAAAGCTTAGAATTTTAGCAGCTTTTATAAGTTAACATAGTTGGAATTGAAAGTGAAAAGTTAAGTATTACTATGTTGTCTTGTACATATTTAATTTGTTCTTAAATAATATCTCTACCAAGCACTAAGGGTACATGTTGAAGAAAAGAAAAAAGTGAAATAAAAACAGAAAAGACAGGGTTTCTGTTCTTAGAGTTTATTCTCTATAGAAGAGGATAGGACTGGATCTTGGGAAATTAACCTTTGGTTTTTGTGGCTTGCTATAAAGATGTATTGTTACCTTTTAGACCTCAGTAGATTGGCATACGGGTAGATTTTATAAAACAGAAATAGAGACCACTAGTCTGTTAAAATTCTAGGTGAGTTTGACAGAGATCTTCTTATATTTAAGAGTTAAAATTCTTAACTAAAGAACTTAGTTTAAAAGTTCTTTGGGGGCATGGGGGTTTAGCTCAAGTGGTACCACGCCACCCTTGGACAGACAAGGGCCCGAGTTCTATCCACGATACCACAAAGAGAAAAATAAAGTTCTTTGGAAGTATCCAGTGGGACCTAATCTTAGTCAAAATCATGAACAGATGAATCTCTAGAAAATGAAAGGATGCTTGTAATTGTTACTAGGATTGATTGCAGCTTGCACAACATTTAGTATACAGTTAACTTCTTCACTTGCATTAAAATTTACCTCCTTTGTTTATCTGCTTTGTAACAAAGAAGTATTTTTTTTTTTTTTTTTTTTTGAGACAGGGTCTCGCTTTGTAGTTCAGGCTGGCCCTGAGCTCACTATGTAGCCCAGGCAAGCCTGGAAGTCAGCAATCCACCTGTTTCTGCCTCCCGAGTGCTGGGAGAAGTATTTTTTTTTTTTTTGCTTTTTTTTTTGAGACAGGGTCTTGCTTTGTAGTTCAGGCTGACCCTGAGCTCACTGTGGTGCCCAGGCAAGCCGCCGCGAACCCAGCAATCCTCCTGTCTCTGCCTTCTGAGTGCTGGGATTACAGGCGTGAAGTATTTTTTTTTATACAGCTCACAGTCACACTCAACATTGAGGAATTTGTACCAGTGTATGACAGAAGTTAATTCTCATTTTTACCCATATCCCTACCTACCCACAACCTCCCATCTCTTATATACATGCTATTTCTTTCTTTCCTTTTTTTTTTTTTTCTTGAGACAGGGTCTCGCTTTGTAGTTTAGGCTGGCCCTGAGCTCACTATGTAGCCCAGGCAAGCTTCGAACTCAGCAATCCTCCTGTCTCTGCCTCATGAGTGCTGGGATTACAGGTGTGAGCCACCGCGCCCGGCACTGTGGTATGTGGTACTGAATGCTGGTGGGCTTGAGTCACTATGCCCAGCATTGTTGAATGTGGCTACCGGGATCAAACTCAGGGCCTTGTGCTTGTGAAGCGGGCGGCGGAACCACTGCACTAAATCTCCATCCTTTCATGTTACTTCTTTTTCTTTCCAAATCATGTTTATTCTTTAGGTGATGCTTTAGAAAAGACAGTACACATTAGCTGATAGAGCATAGTGGAAAATATTCCAAATAGAATAAACGCCTCTGTTTAGAATAAAAAGATAATTGCACCAGGAAAAGGGAGGGAGCTATGATAAGTGGGAAATTAGGAGTAGGACCAGGCAGAACCTTATATATATAGGCTATTTTACAGGTTTTTGAAGAAGTCATTCATTGACCATTTTATGGGTTATGGGAGTGGTTTTGAATGTCATTCACCGATCAGTTAGGTTTTGAAAAGATAGTCATGAATCAGGTGAGGAAAACATGTCACATTTATTAGTGTTCTTTAGGTGACAAATGAAATTAGTTTGGACTGTAGTCATTGAGGTAGTGATTAGGGAGAGCAGAAGAGATACGTAAAGGAAAACTGAATAGATAACATATGTATGAGAGGTAAATATGAGTAGCAGAGTCTGTTCAGGTAGTGTATACAGTGTTCTAAAGATCAAACTTACTTTCCAGACTTTTTTTTTTTTTTTTGAGACAGGGTCTCGCTTTGTAGTTTGGGCTGGCTCTGGGCTCACTATGTAGCCTAGGCAATCCTCGAACTCAGCAATCCTCCTGTCTCTGCCTCCTGAGTGCTGGGATTACAGGCGTGAGCCACCACGCCCAGCACTGTGGTATGTGGTACTGATTGCTGGTGGACGTGAGTCTCCATGCCCAGCATTGTATGTGCTTACCCCGGGAATCGAACTCAGGACCTTGTACTTGCGAGGCAGGCGCTGGAACCACTGAGCTAATCCTCCGGCCCTCTTTCCAGACTTTTAAAATATCTTATACCATTATTGTTATAAATGTTAACATCACTTAGTAAATCTCATAATCTCACATTACATCTCATAATGAGTAGTCACTTAAGTTTAGTTATTTGCCTGCTGAGTAATTTCTCCATCTGTAACTGTTTCCTCTTTTAAGCCCTACTTTGCTTATATGGGAAATTTCAAAGGAAATATTTCTTGGAAACAGGCTGCTGTTAAACATTAGATCCTTATTTTATTTTTTGAGACAGGGTCTCATTGTGTAGTTGAGGGTGACTTTGAACTCATTTGTACCCCAGGGTAGCCTCTAATTCAAGGTGGACCTCATGTCTTAGCTACTGGAGTGCTAGGATTATAAGTATGCATCATCATGCCTTTACATTTTAAAACAATTTTATTCAGGTGTCTATGTTCAGAGTTGTGTGACAGCTAACTTTAGAATAGCTTCTGCTCCCCAAGAAGAAACACTGTTAGCAGTCGTTCCTCAGTTTTCTTTGAGGCATGTTTCTAAGATTCATTAGAATTATAGTATGTATTAGTATCCCATTCCTTTTTATAGTGAAAGATGTGCATTTTATTTGTGCTTCTGTCAGTTGATAGACATTTGGGCTTGTTTCTGCTTTAAGTGAAATTTAAATGAATTCAAATGAGTATGCTTCAGTGACTATGTATGAGTCCATTAATGTGAATATTTTTAGTTTTTTTTTTGTTACATTCTTAGAAATGGAATTAGCTAGGTCATATGAGTAGTTCTGTTTAATTTTTTGGGAGAAATTCCCAAACATATAAAAAATTGAAAAAATTGTACATTCCCATCAGCAATGTATAAGATTTCCATTTTTTCCACATCCCAGTCTTATTGATGATGAGCAAGTGAGTGTGAAATGATAGCTCATTGTAATTTTGATGGATCTCTCTGGTGGTTAATGATGAAGAGTTTCTTTTTTTTTTTTTTTTTTGAGACAGGGTCTCGCTTTGCAGTTCAGGCTGGCCCTGAGCTCACTATGTAGCCCAGGCAAGCTGGAACTCAGCAATCCTCCTGTCTCTGCCTCCCAAGTGCTGGGATTACAGACGTGAGACACCACGTCTGGCACTGTGGAATGTGATGCTGATTGCTGGTTGATTGCTGGTGGGTGTGAGTCACCACGCCCAGCATTGTTGTATGTGGTTACTGGGATCAAACTCAGGACCTTGCGCTTGCGAGGCAGGTGCCGGAACCTCTGAGCTAAATCTCCAGCCCCCAATGAAGAGTTTCTTAAATGAAAAGCAGCCTGTTGATTTCATTGAGTATGTAAAAAATAGAAATGTTGGTAATTTCATGTAATTGTTTAGAGATAATTAGTTTTGCTGTATTTAAATTTTGTTCTTTTTTTTATCAGTTGTATTCCCTGAATGACTATAAGCCACCAATTTCTAAAGCGAAAATGACCCAGATTACAAAGGCAGCCATCAAAGCTATTAAGGTGAGTAATAAATATTACTCCTGATTTCAAAAGAAAATACTATTCTCATTTTTTGAAGGGAGAATAACTTTTACAGCTAATATAATTTTTCCTGCTTTATAGTATTAATACATGTTCAGCATGGAAAAGATAAAAACCTATCACTTGCAAACCACATAAATGTTTAACATTTTGACAAACTAATTCTTTCATAAACTTTGAAGTACACATTTTTCTTTACTCTTTCTTAGGCAGGTGATATGTACTTAACACAATCATTTGTCACAGTGACTACAGACTTTTTTTTTTTATTGCGGTACTGGGGGTTGAACTCTGGCCCTTGTGCATCCAAGGTTGTTGCAGTACCACTTGAGCTAAATTGCTAGCTGACTACAGAATTTTAAATAAGGGTTGATAAAAAGCTTTGAAATAAAAATTGATGTTACCATTTTTTAACTTATTGATTAATTCTATATAGATTTGAAAATGAGGAATCTAATTGGGTCTTATTGTGCATAAAGTGTTTGAACCATACCACAGACCATAGAAATGGTCCATAAACATATGGACCATGTAGAGACCATGGTCTATGTAGAGATCATAGACTATAACCATTGTTCTGATATGGAAGGCTTTTAACCTATTTGGACTCATCATAGGTCTGAAAAGTCTCAGGAAAAGGTTAGATCCTCCAAAGAAATATATATATGCACAAAATTTTACATAAAATGCTCTGGCTAAAAGAACTTTGATGCTCAACCATACACATCTCCCTAGGTTCTTGTTCCCAGAGATAGTATTTCTTGCTTTAGTGAGGCTCTTAAAAATAGGGATGAATGAATTCTTATTTCTAATACTAATCTATTAATATTAAAACATCAGGTTTTTTTCACGGTATATGATAAGTTCAATATAGAATAGTTTTAGACTCTTGTGTTTCATACCATTCTCCATTATGACCTGATCTTGTATAATTCTGAAAATAAACAAACATATATTACCATTTTTATTTTGTGAAAATTAGTAATTAGTGCATTTTAGGTAATTGAGCATAATACCTTCTTTAAAAGGCTCAATGAAGTATAGGTGCTCACATTTCTGTTTTCAGATGCCAAAGAATGTGAGAAGTTAAGAAATTTGTTTAGGCTATGAATATAGGTTTCAGTCAGTCAAGAGTAACTTAATTTTTATAAGCTGTACTAGTTTGATTTACTAATTCTGTTTTTAATTTTAAAAAATTCAGTTGTAGGGCTGGAGATTTAGCTCAGTAGTTCCAGCGCCTGCCTCGCAAGCACAAGGCCCTGAGTTTGATCCCGGTAACCACATACATTGCTGGGCATGGTGACTCACGCCCACCAGCCATCAATACCATACACCACAGTGCTGGGCGTGGTGGCTCATGCCTGTCATCCCAGCACTCGGGAGGCAGAGGCAGGAGGATTGCTGAGTTCCAGGCTTACCTGGGCTACATAGTGAGCTCAGGGCCAGCCTGAACTACAAAGCAAGACCCTGTCTCAAAAAAAAAAAAAAAAAAATTCAGTTGTAAAATATTATGAGTGTTACATATTCTTCCTTTAGATTCATCAGTTACTAATTTTTTCCCCGCCCTTCTATACATTCATAAGACATGTATACTCTTTTCATTTTTCTGGCTGATTATTTGAGGGCTTGACTTTATTAATAATGGCACTTAATCCATATACATTCACATTACATCTCATAACATTTTACCAAGAAGTAATAGTATATTGATCGCATGTAAAAAATGGCAATTTAATGAAATACTGTGATCTAATGTGCTGTACAGTTAACACATAATTTATTTTATTGAATCTTTTAAAACTTTTGTTAAAAGTTTCGTTGATATTCTTAGCTGTTTATAATGATTACATTCTTTGTGGGGAGTTGGTATATGTACATAACAGAACTTCTTTTTACTTCCACTTCTTTTCTCTTATACAGTTTGCAAAAGGTCTCCCATTTCTTATTACCTTTTAGTTCTATGTTTCTTCTAAGCAGTTTCCCTGATACAGTATAATTCATTAGAAGTTTATATTCTTTAAACAGGAATATGCTATCATAGCTTTACCATTAAGGTATTAATATGTACTAGATACAAATTCTAGAAATTTAATTATTTTGAGGTTTATGTTTTAAGTATTATGCTCTAAGAAAGTTAAATCTTCTAAGTTTTTTTATGATAGCAGATTATTACTGCTTTTTAATCCATGTGCTTGTTTCTACTAAATTTTTTGTGATCCGTTAGGGCATTGTACATCTTACATCTGCAGTTTACTTTCCAAGATAAGTAGGAGATAATGAAATTTAAAACAATGCTGTTACATACATTTACTGGTGCTATTTGTTAATAGAGTTATTTGCATTTTCTAGACACAAATTACCGTTGTAATTTGTGTCTATATCACAAGTATTTGGCTGTCAGTGCAGCAGTTTGTTGTCAAAGTATGCTTTCATAAAGACTTTAAGAATTCTTTTATAGGTATCTATGTTGAAGTAATACACTTAGAACATACTGACCTTATATAGCTATATAAGGTCTTATAGCTATATATAAGAAATATTTACATAATTAGATATCACAGGTGATTGCTTATAAAGGTGAGTACTGTGTTTATCGTGAAACTTTTGATTAAATTGTCTTGGACCTTTGGAACTGTTTAACTTGTGGTTGGTAGGAAATTCTATTCAAACTGATTTTAAAACACTTTTTTCTTCTCTTTCAGTTCTATAAACATGTGGTACAAAGTGTTGAGAAATTCATTCAGAAAGTAAGTTTATACTCTAATATAAAGGCTAAATACAGTAAACTATTAATTCCTGTGCTCCTTTTTTAAATCAAATACTTGGTTATATTGTTTTTTCAGACTGTTTAAAAAATGATTCCGGTTACTTTTTTTTAAATTAAAAATTAAAAAGAAAATACCTTTCAACATTTTTTTTTTTCTTTCTTGGTGCCAAGGATTAAACTTGCAGCCTTATATGTGCAAGGCAGGTGAAGGAACCAATGAACTAAATCCTTGACTCTTGAAAGTACTTTTTTTTTTGCTTTTTGGAGTCAGGGTCTTGCTTTGTAGTTCAGGCTGGCCCTGAGCTCACTATGGTGCCCAGGCAAGCCATCACGAACTCAGCAACCCTCCCATCTCTGCCTCCCGAGTGCTGGGATTACAGGCGTGAGCCACCACGCCCAGCATTATATGTGGTAATCGGGGATCGAACTCAGGTCCTTACGCTTGCGAGGCAGGCGCCAGAACCACCGAGCTAACCCTCCGGCCCTTGAAAGTACTTTTTTAATGAGTCTAAAAGAGTAGATGTGAAGTAGGTGTCATTATTAAATTTGGCATTATAAATCTGATGCTTTGTTTACCCTTTAAGGAAATTCTCACTTGTCATTTTAAGCTGCATGGTTATAAAATAGCTATTTATATGAGATATGTATAAAATGTTTACTAGCATGTGGTTGGTAGGAAATTCTGTTCAAACTGATTTTTTTTTTTTTTTTGAGACAGGGTCTCGCTTTGTAGTTCAGGCTGGCTCTGAGCTCACTATGGAGCCCAGGCAAGCTTCGAACTCAGCAATCCTCCAGTCTCTGCCTCCCGAGTGCTGGGATTACAGGCGTGAGCCACCACGCCCGGCGGTTCAAACTGATTTTAAAATTCTTCTGTTGTGTGTGGTCTTGTCCATTAGTAAATTATATCCTAATTCCATGTTTCAGAGTAAGCAGGGTAGATACATGTGAAAACAGCTGTATTACATACGTTTAGTGATGTTTTAGTAGGGAGAGTAAAGTGACTGGGTTATGGTTCTTTGTGTTCTTGTTTGTGGTTAGCACTGTATTGACACCAGTTTCTGGTAGGAATACATAGTATTTATATCTTACAAAGTGATAACATAGGAATTCTACTTTACTGATGTTCATGTTACCATATATAGGCAGAGCTGGTTTGGGAATTAAAAGTACATATATGGCATTAAATATTCATCAGGGTTGCAATGTGTTAACAAAAATAACTAGGAGAAAGATACAGGAATCAAATAAAATTATTGTGTCTCACTAAACTAGGTGGCCTGGAATAACTCAACTTTTATTCAGTTTTTTAAAAAGAAGTGTTTTCTCAATATCTAATGAATTGGTTAAGCTTACTTTGGTGTTAAGTAATTTGGATAACTTGGTATACATGAGTAAAATAACAGTGTCCTAGGTAAATTTAACCAAAAAGTTAGTAATTGGAAAGATTTGTCAGTTGAAAGCTATGAAGTGGGTTTTAAATTTTTTTTTTAAATTTTCTGGTGTTTAATGCAGTGTCTCTTAACTTTATGAGGGAACTAGGAGTGATGTTACAGTGCACATTCTGATTTGCTGAGGGTGGAGAAGAGCCTGAAAATTCCTGTTTCTAACAGTTCATAAGGGATGCTTTTGATACTCCTTCAGAAATCATATTTTGAGTAATAGGGGTTTAAAGAATGAGTTTCTTAACGTTTTTTGACTGGTTTTATTTGGGGTGAAGGTAATTTGAGAAAGATTTCAGAATCTTAGACCTGGAGTAAGTAAAGGTACTCCATTTTGATAATTGTACTGTCAGTTTGAAGAAGCAAGACATTATATGGGAAATAATTTAATTGCTTTTCCCAATATCTTTAAGTCAGACTTATGGTTAAATTGTGTATATATATATTTTCAATTAAACTTTCACTTTTAAAGTACAGTAATTATAGGTTCATATGTAATTGAATAAATTAAGACTAGTTTATAATACAGAGATTCTATATATCCTTCACTCAGTTTCCTCTGATGATAGTGTCTTGTACAGATTAACACAAAAGATCTCTAATTCCTGTCTTGGTGCTATGTGGCTCTGAATTGAATTTGATACTGCTGGTTTGAATCACTAGTGGTATATGCATGACTGTCCCATCAGACAGCTTCTACCCTTTCTAAGTGGGTCGTAAAAAGACTGATAAAAGGGATTAGAAGTGTTTTGTACATTAATGGTACAAGCTGCTCAATGGAAAATTCATGCATTCACACAAAATTCATATGGAATAATTTAGTTGCTTTTCATACAGAATTCTACAGTTCAAGTGGACAGGGACAGATTAAGTGTACATAACCTAATCCAAAAATTTAAAAGACTCCCAAACTCTAAATATGCTGAACATAAACATGATGCAACAAATGGAAAATTCTACATGTAACTTCACGTAATACTTTGCAGGCACATTAAAAATACTATATGAAATTATGTTTAGGCCATGAATATAAGGTGCATAGGAGACATAAATGAATTTCATGTTAAGGCTTGGTTCCATCCCTAAACTGTCTTATTATATATATGTACTTAAAAATCTGAAAAAAAAATCACAAATCCAAATCGTCCAGTGTCCCAGAAACTTACTGTTTCAAGCATTTTGGAGAAGAAATAGCATATAATTACTAGTACAGCATTGCTATTGGGTCCTTATACAGTCACTTTACTGACATCCCAACCTTATTCAACTTCAGTTCATCCCAACCTTATGCACTCATTTGTTTGTGTACTTAGTTCTGTGCAATCTAGTAACATCTGTGGATTCATACAATTGCTACCATAGTCAATATACAGAATAGTTTCTATATTTCAAGACTCTATTGTATTTCAACTCCTAGCTTCTCATCCCTAATACCTAGCAGTTACTAATCTCGTCCATATTTCTTTTTTTTTTTTTGTGGTGCCAGGATTGAATTCGGGCCCTTGTGCATCCAAAGTTGGTGCAGTGCCACTTGAGCTAAATCCCCAGCCCCTTGTCTGTATTTCTAAATGTGCCTTTCAGGAATTTTACCTAAGTGGAATCATGTAGTATGTAGCCTTTTGAACTGGACATTGTTCAGCATAATTTCTTTTAGATGTAGGCCAGTAATTGCATATATCAGATAGTTTCTTTCCATTTATTTCTCAATAGAATTTCATGATATGGATATGCTATTCACTTGTTATAATTGAGGTTATTTCTAACTTTTGGCTTATGATTAAAGTACTAGGAACATCTATATACAAGCTTTTGGGTGAATGTCAGTATGTATTTCTCTGAGATAATAAATCATGTTTCCATTTTATAGGAAATGCCAAACTTTGGCAGAATGGCAGTACCAATTTTCATTCCTTTCACACAAATAATGTAGTAAGGGGAAAGCAGGACTGCATCTTGATTATATATATGATTCCATATTATTAGTTGGGAAGGGTTTAATAATGGGGTAATGAATAATGGTGATAAATGAAAAAATAACCATGAAAATGTCTTCCAGTAGGCCCAGAAAAAATTGATATACTCTGGCCTTTGTGAAAGTCTGTATTCTGTTCAGATCTTACCACCATGAGGCAGAAGCAAAGACTTCAAAATACAGATAAGAAACTTTCAAAGTTTTAGAAATGTTATTTGATCATTTGTCAGTCACTGTGCTTTACATTATAGCCAACTAATCTTACTTATTTTGAATTAAAAGGAGAATAAATTTTCTTTGGAATTACAGACCTATTATTTACTGAGTTTTTTACCATCTGTAGCTGACTGTTCTGTTATTTGCCTTTTTTTTTTTTT
>PVIC010040212.1:0-16793 GCA_004025085.1 Thryonomys swinderianus | reverse complement strand
AAAAAAAACGTTTGGTATATGCCTTTTCATCAAGAAATTCTAACAGCTTTGGAAATAATGTTGTTTAATAGAAAAATAAGTATGAGCAGTACAGTAAATCTGAAGAATTTCTCCATCCTCCCCTCAATGTCTTATTGTTTTTATTTAATGTCCAGGTTACTGTATGATAAATAACACTAGCATTTTTCTGATGATCAAAATCTATGGATGTAATAGAAAGTACATCAATATGAATACAATAAAATCTTAATATTTCACACTAAGTTGTTATTGATATTCTTTTCAACCTTTGCTGATCTATAAGGAATTAAGAGTTATGCATTGAATTAAAAATTTTTGATGTCAAAATATTCAAAACTTTAGTTCCTTCTAAAGATCTGATAATCGTCTACATTGGGGCATCTGTATAATGTGCTAGGAATAGGTAGTAGACGACTTAAGCTGAGAAAATGCTGCATTTACATAGTTGTCAATTTGTCAATGTAACTTGGTAATAATTGAGTATCCATTGGTTTCAAGTGCACCGCTGGGTGCAGAGCTGAGCCATAGGTACATATCCTATTCTAGAAAACCAGTCAGTAGTCTGGGCAGTAAACTGCTCTGTCAGTAGATCAGTGACACAAATCATGTGCTCCTTAAAGGAATTGAGTCACTGAGGATTTTAATTTTCTGATGATAGGTGCTAAAGATGGAGGACAGTTAACTTTGTTGGGTATGAAATATTCTGGTAGTGAGTATGATATAGAGGTCAAAGCAATCTACTAAAAAGGGACTATACAGGGAAGAGGAGATAGCTATAAAATGATGAAAATTCAGAGAACTGATGGGAGCAGGGAGAGAAATAAAGGGATAAGGATGGGAATTAAAAAGAAGAGAGACCCGGAGAGAGTGATATGGTTTCTACCCATTCAATTGTTTTGTCCCAACTGAAGTTTATTTCTTCATGTTTCTGAGTTTTCACCAGTGTTAACTCATATTATATAAACACTATTGTTTATGAATTGTTTTTCAGTGATATGTTCCTAACTTTCTGATTTCCAGTAATGAAACCATAGTATTTCTTTGCCTTCTTTAGACTTTTTTCTAGAAGTAGCTGTAAAGAATAAAGTGCAACATTTGGCACTGAAACCCAAAGGAAAAATTTTTATGTATTTCAGGGGATAGTTTGCACAATTTATACTTTTAATACTGGCCATTTTATTTCTTCTCTATTCAAAACATTGGAAGTGTTATGGGATATTTTACTAAAGGTTTGAATTCTTAATACCTTGCAGAGAATATAGTCTGGATACAATGACCATTTACTGCCTCCATTAGACATATTTACATTGGGCAGCATTTATGAATGTGATGACCTCCAAAGAGAAAATGAGACAGGAAATTCTCCTCCACACAATGAAGAGGGAAAATAAAGGCAGAAGAGATATATGCATAGCTTATATTTTGTTGGATAAGTGTACTGACATCTTCAACTCCTAGCCACTGTCTGATCTAATTTTTGTTTCATTCCCTAAGGATATTCTTATCTCCCATGTTAAATCATGACTTTGCAGGACATGATATATTTGACCTATCTTGTTTTAAAATAATGCAATATAACATGTCTTGTGTCATTATACACCAAAAAACAAACAGAAGAAAAAAGATAGGAATAATAAGGTGCCTCAAAGGTCCAAAAGACTTCTTAGGGGTGGAAATATTAACAGGTGGTTCAGTACGCTTCAACTTGCAAGTCGAGAAAACTAATAATGTCATTATTTGAGGTTCTTTCTCTAAGGTATATCTCAGATGGAGCATAACAATCAAAGGGAAAAGGGAAAAGTAAACAAAAAAGGCAAATAATCTCTCAGCAGGCTTTTTCTTAAATGTTGGAAAGTTACAACCTGAATCTATTGTAAACCATATAGCAAATTTAATAATAGTCTATACACATATGTTTGTGTTTAAAATATTGTATTTTCATATACTCAATGCCTTGAATCATAATTGTATGTTTAGATCTAAAAGGACACATCACTTTTACCTTCTCAGTCATGTGAGGGGAAAAAAAATCTATGTGATAGAAATCAAAATTAATCATTTATGCCAGTAGATTAGAGTTTATGTCTGTTCTCCCCAATTTTGACAGAAAGACTCTAATCCCCACTCAACCTTTTCCCCAGGGAATTAACTCTGAATGCAATTCAGATTGCTATGTTTTCTTCTCAACTAAACATGTGTTTGTCTCTGGTCAAAATATTCTTCATTCTAGACATTAATTCTGCCACAGACTTGAGCTTGAGAATACAGGCAATTATTTTCTGAAGCGAGATCTTGATATGTTTATTGAAAAAAATAAAATGATTTAATCACACATTTGTGTATTCTTGACTTGAAGCATTCATACTTTGTCCAAGAATAAGGCAACGATTGAAAGCTGATATCATAATTCCATTCCTGGCTTCTTCTAGATATCTTGGTTACTACTTACAATAATGAATGGTCCAGTAATTCTAAGGAAAGTAATCTGTGCAGCTTAGAAAAAGAATAAGTTCGTAATGACATTATTTCTTGTGGAGCATATTACAATAAAACTTTCTTATCTAGGAAGTTTTATAAAGCATGGCATGTGATCTGATTTGGAGTATTCAATAGAAGATAAGAAAGAGCATTCCCAGCAAAACTACAAATATAACTAATAGCATAGAACCATTGGAGTTATTTTAAGTAGAAACAAGACAACAATAATGTGTAATATGCATTGCTACCTACTTGGGAGTCAGAGTATGTTCTCTTCTGTTACATAACACAGAGATCTGCTAATTTACTTATTTGCTTATGGCATTCTAGGGATTTTCTAGGTAGCATCTCTCAATATTTACAAACTTCTCCTGTGGACCAGTTCTAAAGGCTTCTAAACCACATGGTTGGGTACAGTTCCAGTAATGGCCCGCTTCTCTGGTACCCAAACTGATCTTAGTCAAGTTCTTCTGATACATAATCCTCAACATTCACAATTTAAAGATCTACTGGCATGTGCTTCATGGTGTAATCACCTTCCATACGTGTATTGTTTTTGCAGGACAAGCTCCAGATCAAACCATAACACCTTCCCAGGAATCTCATCAACCAGGGAAGATTAACTTTGGTCCCAGAAGAGACTGAATGTCTAACCCCACCAGATCTGTGCCAAGCTAGCTGATATCTTCAAAGGGGCACTGGATTCATCTTTCACACCACTGGTTTATTTTCACCTGTTACCTACCTACTTTCTCCCTTTCTCTTCTGTGCAAGGATTGCTTAACAGCTTCTATATAAGTGAACTTTGGGACATGTCTTTTTCTTTCCGTTCACATGATGGAAAGGAAAGTCAAAGGAGAAACTCTATAGCATGACGAGCAGGCAACAAGCACCTTTACAAACTTTTTGTCCTTTATATTCCTTCCACATTAAAAGCCTATTATTGGTTCTATTCACACCTAGTCTGGGGTTCCTATCACCCTCAGAACTGTGCTCAATCTATTTACTTATCACACACCCTCAGTCCATATGCATACACTCTAGTTCTAGATGACCATGAAAAGCTCCATGTACGAGCACACACGGCTTTGGAGGGACAACTAGGCACAATCCACAACACTGTCTATTCCTTGTATCACCTTTTTTCCCTTCTATTTTTTGTCACAAAATTGATGGTTTAATATCTTCTTCACTGACTGCTATGGAGAACATAGGGACCATGGTGGCTTTAGAACATGCTCAAACTTTGATATTTTCATTTTCAAGTTATGGAACTTAAATTCATTTGCATTGGGCAATAGGCTGCTTTTTAATGAAAATAAAAAGTAAACATATATGTAGCATTAAAAAGTAGGCCACATTACTAAGTTCCACAGGTTCAACTCTTCCATGATCTATTGTGCTTTCTTTTAGGGAAAGGTCTTTCAGGAAACCCATAGGCAACTCGCTGAAAGGAACTGAATTCTCCTGTCACTAGTCCTAGGAGTGTGGCTCCCTAGTAGTGGCCTTAGTCAAATCTTCTAATGACTGCTCCCTTCTTAACATACTGACTGCGACCATGTGAAGAACTTTAAATCACCCAGCTAAATCAGCCCCAAACTCTTGACCACAAGAACTAGAGAAAAATAAATGCTGTTTTCAGTAATCATATTTGAAGTCACTTTCAGCAAAAGATAGCTTGCACAGGAAGAGCCCAGTTTCATTTTGTTGAATTAGCTGAAGGAAATTTTATGAAAAAAATAAAAATATTGATGCTTACTAACAACTCAAAAAATACAGTAAGAATACTGTAAGAATAGATATTTAATGCATCTAGAATTACTTAATTTCACAAAAAGACACTCCTGTTAGTGCTGAAATGGATATAGAAGATACACATTTTCTTTAAAAAAATAATGTGATTTTTTAAAGAAATTATCAGAGTATTTTGAGAAAGTGTTTATACTAAGGAATAATGCTCTATATTCTTATGGTAATGTTTTTCACTCAATCTTAGTAAAATGGGTTGTATTTTTCTTCTAACAGTAAAGATTTGATCTCTCATGACTACTTTATTTCCATTCTCATAGCATTTGTATACTCTGCTGACCAAATCTCATAAATATATAAATCAATCACACATGTACACACATGCACACAAGGATACAGATGATAAGTGATATCTGTGTGCCATTAAATGGTGCAAAATTGCATGCATAGATACACACATATGTATATATATATATATATATATATATATATATATATATATATATATATATGAGTGTATGCAAAAGATACATTTGTGTATGTAGACAGTGATACCTCATTTTATGAACTTATTTGTCTTATAGTTTGGGGGAGGATGGTTATGTTTGCATTATGTGGTAAAAATTACCATCATTCTGTTTGTCAGTCAATGCAGTTTGCAAACTAAAGCAACATTTTGACAAGCATTTCTGTTTGGAAACCAAGTTGCTCGCAAGCAAAAGTGTTCATGAATTAAGGTTCACCTCATCTTATTTTTGAGGGAACATTCCTTAGAATGCTCAATTCTCCTACAAAGAGAAAAAAGTGCTGAAAATATATGAACATATAAGAGGAGAAAAAAGATAAGTGCAATATGTATTACATATTTAAATATCAGTATTTGGACAAACATCTGTCATACTTTTATTTTATAAACCGTGGTACAAGCAAAAGCATAACAGTGATGAAAATTATGAATGATTGGGCTCCAGTATCTTAAATTGTACAGATTTTTAAGTAATTCATCAACTAACTGCTTTTAGATTTAGCACTAAGAAAAAGTAGAGTAAAATATTTGAATTTATAATGAATGATCTTACAGTTTTTTGAAACAAACTATCAGATAATTTGTGTTCACTTAGTTGGTACATTCTTCTATCTAAAAGATGGCCAGGGTTACGGCATTTTACCACCAGTAGTTATTTATTGCTAGCTGTGTGTCCTGTGGGAAAACAAGCTATGTGGTTTAAGAGACCAAAAAAGAAAGAAAAATACTAAGAAACACCACCTTTTATCCCCACCGATCAGACTTGCCTGGAATTTTCAAATACGGTCACCTCCCACTCGAGCTGGAGAGTCGCACTGCCCCACGCTGGCATGCTCTCTGCCCCGGAGCACCTTCAGAGCAAAGCTTGGGGAGCACTACCACCTTCTTCTGCCAGAGTTCTCCTAGGCTTTGACATTTTAGGTTTAGTGAATAAAATCAGAGTTTGTGTTGAAAAACTCACGTATGTTGGTTAATATCCATTATCACTATTGTTTTGTGATTTGTGCTCTTACACAATATAGGGGTGCACATGCAAGAAGGATGACTATTTAAAAATAAATGATGAGACATGTTGTTCATGAACAAAAGTAGAATCTACCAACCTTTCTAATAACTGTGCAAATAAATTTATAGAAAAAAAATTGGGCCTGGCTGAACAGCAGATCCAAAGCCACTAACGCGTATTAGGAAGCTGAAATAAATATAGTAACCTAGACTTTGTGAAAGCAGCAGAACTCTGGGGATTCAGATTTCTTTGAACAGAGACATTTGTGGCTAAGTCTAACATACTGGTAGTGATCTAAAGCTTTTTTTCCAACCAATTATGTCTATTGCTCGCAGCAAAGTCACAGTTCTTCACAGGTGTTAAATGTTGAAAAGCACAGAGTTCTGTTGACAATGTGAATACAGTAAACCAATTATGAACATGACAAAAATATCTCGAGGTGAAAGAGTCAGGTGGAAAAGAGCAGTGTTTATATTTTTACCATTGTAACATGTTCAGCTAACTGCTGAATGTAAGAGAAAGTAAATTCTCCATTCTTAATGAACACAAAAATTATCATTTAGAACTAAAGCATGGTGTATGTTTTGATGTTGTTTTAAAAAGACTTTTGTGTGGGCCGGAGGGTTAGCTCAGTGGTTCCGGCGCCTGCCTCCCAAGTGCAAGGTCCTGAGTTCAATCCCTGGTGACCACATCCAATGCTGGGCGTGGAGACTCATGCCCACCAACAATCAATACTACATACCACAGTGCTGGGCGTGGTGGTGCACGCCTGTAATCCCAGCACTCGGGAGGCAGAGACAGGAGGATTGCTGAGTTTGAGGCTTGCCTGGACTACATAGTGAGCTCAGAGCCAGCCTGACTACAAAGCGAGATCCTGTCTCAAAAAAAAAAAAAAGTACTTTTGTGTATATTATCTCACATAAATATATACCTACACATGTATGTGCGTTAATTCATACAATAATTTTTCCTTGCACAAAATAGAGAAAAAACTCACCAAACAATATTCATTAATTTGCTTTTGAGCAAGTGTTTAGATATGAAAAGTAATTTTAATGATTACATTTATTCTTTCATAAGATCAAAAGATATTTGTTAATGTCATTACTTAAAAATGAGTTCTTATCTCCCATTGCAGCAGAATGAAATTCTTCTAAAATCCAAATATTAAGAGGAAATAAAAGCAGCTACCTGGAAGTGAGGTATGAATTTAAAGGTATGAGGTTAAGTATGAGTTTATTCTATAATGGTAAGTATAGATTAATAACACCTGCCCTTTTCTGCCTCCTAATGGTTGAATCTTGTTTCTGACATGTGAAAGTGACAAATTTAATTTTAACAAATTTGATCCTCTGAAGAACAGAAACCTAGAGGGAAGGTTACTTCAAATCCAGAACATAGGCGCAAACAAGTATGATCAGACTCAAAGCCTGGGCCACATCACAATTCACTCATTATTAATGACCTGGAAGGGAAATCTCACCAAACATATTAGGGCATCAAGTCTCCCCTCTAAACCTCAACTCTTAACTCAAGCTGGCAGTAGAGGTCTACTACCCAGATGACACAGCCAGACAGTATGGTTGTTTTGGTAAGCCCGCCCTGCTAAAACTAGACAGTGTGCTCTCTGAATCTTTCCTAAAACTCCACGAACCAAGGATTTTTCTCACCATTCCCATGTTAGGTACTTTGAGCTCATTTTAGATATCCAGTTACAAGCATATTTCTGATGTTCACCTGTGCCGGTTCTAATATTAAGTGTAGCTCTAGAAACCCTGACATTTTGATGAGATTACTTTCTTTTTTATGAGCACGAGAACCCATTAACATTTAGAAACACAGAGAGACCCTGTCCTCATCTCTGATTCTTTCAACAGAATTATCTCTCCTGACAACATGTCATCTCTTAAAAAATTCCTTTTGGACAAAAGTAGTCTTAATCCATCCTGTCTTTAGTTTACAATAAATACATGTATTTCATTACTTTTAAAGAGGTGGGAGAGAACTTTTAATGTACACTCATTATATATCTGCTCAAAAAGATTCCTTTCCAATTTATTTTTGTTTGTAAAGAGGAGAAAAAAGATTTGAAAAAAATTTCAGATATGAACTTCCACATTTAACATTTTATCTTGTAGCACAACTTGACTTATAAGTATGTGATAAATGAGAAAAAGTTGAATATACATATTGGTTTAGGACTAAGAATAAACCTATTTAAGTAAACTTGTCACTTTTTATCTTGGAAGCCATATATTGTTCATATGATTGATTACTCAGCATTGAAAGTTGAGTGAACGTAAAAGCACAACACATAATATTTTTTTTACACTCAATACAGGATATTTTTAATAAATCAAAAGAGATGCTCAGTTTACAGATAATTAGTTTAGTACAGTATATCAATATGAAATGCAAGCCAATCTTTAACCTCTTCTTTAAAACAATTGAACTTATATATCTAACCAATGTCTCGATTGAATTATTCAATAGTATAATTTATCATTTAAGAATTACTGTATTACACTAAAATGGATTTAAATTACACTATTAAAATAATGTCACCATAAAGAAGCACTATAAATGATCTCCCAGTCCCTTCAAATACTTGAAATTAAGATAGAATAAATCTTCACTTTGCCATATTTCTCAATTAGTATTGATATTATATGAATCATTACCTTTTGGATGTATTACACTGTGTAACACTCAATACCTTAGGAGAAAAAGGTACTCTAGCTCGTCTAGTTATATTATCTGTTTGCCTGTGTTGTTTAATTCAGAGTTTCTTAAAAAGCAGTGGATGCAATTAATTAAATAGTTTTCCTCACCAGATTTTAGCTGTATTTCTGATTATAGTTTGATTTGCTCTATCGATTGCAAATTCTATAGACAGTTTTTTTTCTTGATTTGTTCAAAATTTTATTTCTAGAATATAGAGAGAAAAAAAGAAAAGAGCTTAATAAGTGTGGTTAAAGTTTGGATGACAGAGGCATATATACATAGGAATTTTCTGAGTACCAAAGTCACAGGTCCAAGAATAGGCCTGGGAATTTGAATATACTTGTAGTCACTGATACATGGAGAAGAAATGTAACACTGAACATACTGCCTCCAAGTTTGGTCACAGGGATCTCCTTTCTACACCGAGCACTGTTTTATCTTTTTTTTTTAATTGGCAGATTTTATTGGCACATTATATATACACATCACAATTACACTCCACATCAAGAATTTGTACCAGTATATGACACAACTTAATTCTCATTTTTCCCCTCCCCTACCCACCCTATCTCTCTTCCCCTATATACACAAGCATCATTTCCTTTTTTTTTTTACCATCAATTTTTTTCTTTCTTCATCATTTATCCCTAAACCCCATTATACTCCAAGCACCTTTCTGTATACAACTTATGTTCTGTCACCACCGTGATAAATATCTGAACACTGGAAATGGAGTAGTGGAAAATGCCAGTGCAAAAATGCAACTGAAAATGAACATTTGTATGTGGACTATCTTACACAAATGCATAAGCACAAGGCTTAGATATAAATGTGTTGTGATATCAACACTGAACTTTCCTCAAGTTGAGAACCTAGATTTTTGGAAATGATTAGAAATATATTCTGGGGCCGGAGGGTTAGCTCAGTGGTTCCGGCGCCTGTCTCGCAAGCGCAAGGTCCTGAGTTCGATCCCTGGTAACCACATACAATGCTAGGCATGGAGACTCATGCCTACCAACAATCAATACCACATACCACAGTGCTGGGCGTGGTGGCTCACGCCTGGAATCCCAGCACTCGGGAGGCAGAGACAGGAGGATTGCTGAGTTTGAGGCTTGCCTGGGCTCCATAGTGAACTCAGAGCCAGCCCGAACTACAAAGTGAGACCCTGTCTCAAACAAAAAAAAAGTTTATATTTCCTCAGAGTAATATTCTCAGTTATTAGAGCATATCTTTGCTTTTTGTCCCCCAGGGTGGGTACTGGATGCTGGGTGGTCCACATTGTGCTATGTCCCAGGCCCCCTCCTCAATTCCTTCCGCCCCCCACAACTAAATTTTCCTGGCTGTCCTCAAACTTGCAACCTGTCCTCCTCAGATACACAAGGAGCTGTGTAAACTGTGAAGATCATCACGGAAATACTGACGCATCTACAAACAATTTAAAAGGGGCAACAGTTATTTGATACAATAAATGTATGATGCACCAAATATTTACTTATAACAGTTCTATGGTACTTATTTAGCTTAAAGGAAGAAGTATTTATAAATAAGCACTGTAAGAGAAGGCACTGTTAATGGACATCGCTGTCCATCAAAAATAACAAATATCAATAACAAATAACATATTATCCCTAATTTAGGAATAACTAATTCCTTCTTGTTTCTCATGACAACATAAAAGTTTTGCATACCGAATCTGAAAGAACTTGTACAATATATCATGGTATGCTAATATATACATTGAATGCAAAGTACTTATAGTTTTCTGAAATTTATTTTCTACATTGAAGAATTATTTTAAAACTGTTGAAACAGTTGATTTCTACCTTTCCTAGCAATGTATTTCTGCTTTGAATAAAACATAACATTGTAAAATTTCTACTATTAAAGAGTGAGTAGACTATATGAAAATACAGTCACTTATTGCCTAATAAGGGATGTTTGCTTACTTTCATACTTTAAAATTCAAAGTTAATTAGTCCATCAGAGTATAAATGTTCAACTATGTGTAGATTTTATGAAGTTTACCAGAGGAAATAAAAATGTTGTAAAGACAATGATAAACAGGAAAATTAAGTAACAAAGAAACCAAAATATTCATATTAACATTAATTCCTGAACAGATTCTAAGTTTAATTGCCAGCTGCAGAGTGGCAAGTACAAAATCACTCAGAAACCTGACTCTAAACTTGAGGTTAATTTCATATGTATGAATAGAGATTTGGTTTAAAACCTGAAAAACTAAAAAGTCCATTTATTTGAGCAAGTGAGGTCAAATGGATTAGCATTTAAAACACTGAACAATGCTGATATGTGATATCTATATATCTATCCATGTATCTTTTGTATTTTCCTTAAAAGTAAAACAGCTTTTTCAGTTAGATACATGAGTTTCATATAGTAAGTCATTAATTTATGCACGATTCATATTTAATGGCTAACTATGAAAACAACTTATGAAAACGTTATGAAAAAATATTCAGAACTTAAATAGTTTGAAATGAAGTACTGGCACAATGTAAGTCGAGCTAATTTTTCTACAGATCTACATAATGCTGATAAACATTTGATTAATGAGTTTGATCATCAGGCTGTTCAATAGGGTTTATGAAAAAATAAACTTGTTTCCTTCAGATTTACTTGAAACAAAAGATCATCTAATGCAACTGAAATTAATGATCTATTTTGGGGGAAAAAATGAGAATCAAGATGTGTCATGCACTGGTACAACCCTCAGTGCTGAATGTGATCATAGTGTCTATATAAAAATGTACCAATAAAATCACTTAAAAAAGAAATTTGTGACCTATTATTTGCATATTATATAGGCCTTTTATTTATTCATTTTTTTGCCTGTAGCATTTTTTTTTTTTTGAGACAGGGTCTCGCTTTGTAGTTCAGGCTGGCCCTGAGCTCACTATGTAGCCCAGGCAAGCCCTGAACTCAGCAATCCTCTTGCCTCTGCCTCCCAAGTGCTGAGATTACTGGTGTGAGTCACCACATTGTTGTATGTGGTTACCGGGGATCAAACCAGGGACCATGCTCTTGCCAGGCAGGCGCTGGAACCACTGAGCTAAATCTCCAGCCCTAGCTGTTTTTTTTTTTTTTGTTTTGTTTTGTTTTTTTTTTTTTTTGAGACAGGGTCTTGCTTTGTAGTTCAGGCTGGCTCTGAGCTCACTATGGAGCCCAGGCAAGCCTCAAACTCAGCAATCTTCCTGTCTCTGCCTCCCAAGTGCTGGGATTACAGGCGTGAGCCACCATGCCCGCCTTAGCTGAAGTTTTAGTCTGTATTCATCATGCTACATTTTGACGGCTCCCAGTTAAGTTCATCATGTTTCTTACAAATTAAGAATTACTATTTAAAAATATCCAAAAGTCAACTTTTTATTTCTAGAACTCAACTTTCATTATTTTACATGTTGAATCAAATTCCCAATGAATCACCTTAATATAAGAAAAACTCTTCACAATTTCTACTTTTCACATTACTGTTGGCCAATGAGTTCATTTTATATTGAGTTGACCTCACCTGAATTCTATTTCACAATTTTATTTGTAACACTCTCATGCATAAACATTATAAATATATAGGATATACTTCATCCTTCATATATATCACAAAATTATTTCTTATATAATAATACTTTCCCATATACGTATAAATTTCAAAGGAAATGAATAAATACCTTGAGCTGCAAGACCCTTGGAAAAAAAGCTGTATCTGTGTGTTTTCTCTGCTATTTCTCTCCATTTCTTTTTCATCATGCAGGCACCTGCCCAAACTATATGATATAATAATAACTCAAATATTCATTTTACTTTATTGTTCTTTGGTTCATGATATAAATTGATCCTGCATACAGCACTTTAATGAAATTACATGAAATTGTTTTGGAGATTCTAAACTATAAACATGCCATAGAGCTCAGGGACAGCTCTTGTATTGTGTTACACTTTCTCTCAATAGGCAATTCCTTATTCTCTTGTATTTTAACTGACTTTTTCATTATATATCCTCATTATATATCTTATTGCGGCAATGCTTAAAGATAGTCATTAGTGATAAGCTTCTTTGCTATAAGAGCAAGCAATAAAATTGTAAATTATGTGAGTACAAGAGTAAAAGATGTCACCTAGGAATTTAAATATATTTTGCTATTATAATTTGGATACATTAATTCAGTAAGCTAAGGAGTTATGGGAAATTAGCTATGTTTCAAGCAATTTGCTTTGTGAAGAGGATGATTTACTAAGATTGATCATCGATCCTCGATCTTATATCATTAGAGATCTCTGGCCATATATGGTTTTAAAGAACTTAGCTTCTTTTACTAAGATGTTTCTGTATCTAGAAAGAATAGGACAAAAAAAGAGAATTGCTAAACCACCCATATGTTTTCCCTTTTTCCTCTTTTGAGCAATTCAATGAATTTATAGGCCTTTTAATGGGCAATAATATTTTTAAAAAATGGTGCATTATATATACACATCCCAAATACACTCTACATTGAGAATTTGTATCAGTATATGACAAAACTTAATTCTCATTTTTTCTTTCCCCTACCTACCCTACCACCCCTGCCCCTATATACACAAGCATTGTTTCCTTTTTTTTAAACCATCATTTTCTTCTTTCCTCATTATTTACCCCTAAACCCCATTTCCCTTTGAATATTTACTATTTCACAATATCAACAGTCATGCATTCTAGAACATATTTACAACTTCAGTTTCTAATACCAGAGAAAAGATATATGTTCACACCTCAATGGTATTTTTAATTTACTGCATGTCTTTTTACTTGATTTGCTTTATTCCAAAGAATTCTTTGTGGTTGACAGACATTTTATGAAGAACCTGCCTGAGACCTGGAATCAGTGCAGAATAGAAAAATAATTACCCAGGATTGACACAAGTTCAAAGCTCCACAAATGTACAGTTTTGGTCCAGTGAAATGTTAGGTACCACCCATTAGCAGTAGTGTAAGCAAAGACAAAGCAACAGAGCAGGTTATAAAACAGACTTTCCTGATAAACTCCTGTATTCTAAGGACGGGATTTTTCAAATATTTCTTTTTCTTCCCCCAGTATCAGGGATTGTACTCTGGGCCTTGTACTTCTTTGAAAAATTTAAATCTTTGTTGGTACATTATATATACAAATCATGATCATGCTCAACATTGATAATTTGTACCAGTATATGACATAAGTTAATTTTTATTTTTTTCCCCTTCCTCTACTCAAGACTCCACCAAAAAAACAAAAAAAAAAAAGAAAGAAAAAAAGTTTTGGGCCTGGTACTTTTAAGGCAGTCCCGGTGACACTGAGCTAAATCCCAAGCCCTCTTTGAATATTTCAAAGATTATTCTACAGAAATACTATACATCAGATGTTCCATCTTACCTGTGAAAACTGGAACCTTCACTTAATTTGAAAAGGGAAACTTTAACTTTTGCTGAAATAATTATAATCCCATTGTTACTGATTTACCAACCCATACAATTTCTATTATGACTGAAAAAGATCACATAATCCAGTGAAAATATCTCTCATTCTTATTACCACATGGTAAGAAAAAAAGATCCAGCAATAGTAGTGTCTTCATGAAAATGTAGTGATAAGATACAGGTAATGTTCTATACACAGTGCAGTATAAATAAAACTTTGTTATGTCTTATATTTCACATATTTCAGGAAGAAATAATAGTTCCAAACTTTTAACTGCTTTAAACTAACACGAGATTCCTCTTTTTATCAATAGTTTCAATTATAACTAAAAACATTAAAATCTGAATTTCCTTAATGTGGATTTGTTCTATGGGAAAATGTTTTAGCTGTCTAACAACTTCATCGTCCAATCTTTCCTAGCAACAAAACTGTTTCCAGGCCTGAGGTTTTCCAGTTAGATAATTCACTGCTCAGCCAACCTTGCAAATAGTCATGGCCATCTACAAGTTATGATGAAAATACGGTGAAGTTGATATTTTTAAATAATTATAGCAACTGACATATTGCCATGGATTTCTCTTAAAATATCTCAAGGACTTTGAACATACTTATCCCACCCTTCTTGGTCCTGCATGAAGTGACTCTAGAATCCCATATTCATTCTACCACTGCCTTATTTCACCACTAGGTATTCTCAGCTACATCGTTTTAATTGTATAAGCTCTCTGAACTCAACATAACATCTTTAAATATTTGTTATTTTGTCAGTCATTTAGTTAGATCATCTGGACATTTGGGCAATGGTATTTAAATAATGACATCTGTCATTATTAATGACATTAAAATGATGATGTCTTTGATTTGCTAATGTAGAGGACAAGTGTTGTTGTAGATATTAAAAAGCAAGCATTCTTGCTGGGCGTGATGGCTCACACCTGTAATCCCAGCACTTGGGAGGCAGAGACAGGAGGATTGCTGAGTTCAAGGCTTGCCTGGGCTACATAGTGAGCTCAGGGCCAGCCTGAACTACAAAGTGAGACCCTGTCTCAAAAAAAAAAGCAAGCATTCTTGCTTCAGAACCCTCAGTTTGAAACACTGTCTTACTTAGAAAAGCAAATGAAACAAACAAAAGAAGGAGATGATTTGATTGTAACACCAAAATTAGAGAATATATGTTTTTCCCAGTTGGTTTGATTTTATTGTGAGTTCCCCTTGTCTTTAAATTATGATACTGATGAATCAATTTTAATTTTCAAGCATAAAATTCCATTCTGAAATATGCAAACCAATAGTTATAGGTGACAAAGTCATTCTAGTTTTCTTTTTATATTTCCATGTAATTCAATAATACAAAAGAAAGGTAAATTTCTATCTCCAAAGACATGTTTTGTTTCAACAGAGTTAATGTCAAGTAAAATGTAGTTTCAAGAAAAGATAGATTTCGGATGTCCTCTTAGTTGAGTGTGTAACTGAGTAAATCCACCATGTTCTGGCCAAGGCCCTGGTTCTTTCTCTCACTTTCTGCCTGTTTTTAAATGTAAAATTTATTTTTAAGAGTTATGAATTATTCACAGATAATAAAACTATGTGGTATATTTTGGTTTATTTACACATTTTTATCACATTGAAAATTATAGTTTTCATTTTTGAGCTTCAGCTTTTTTGGTACATTTTGAAAGAGGGCAATTGTAACAGTTTGGCAATTACTTAATTCAAGAACATTGAGTAACTATTACCCACCCATCAGTATTTCTGCCACAATTTTATATAATAATTGGAGACCTCATGGTGAGTAGCTTACTTTGGTAATTAGGTCTTTTTAAAAATTATTGAAATTTTAATTTTATATTTCTGCTAGTTACTAATTTTCTTAACAAATTTGGACTGAACTCATCAAAAATAAAATGAAACAAAATGTAGTCTGCAGCCATATATTTTCATGTGAACTAACTGTACATGTACATGATTTCAAATAATCATTCTGCTTTTGAAGGATCTTTAATAGAAAAGTCAAAACACTTTAAATATATTTACGTCTTGATTTTAAAAGTTTAAAAAATCTGATGATATACCTGAAAGTAACTATTTCAATAAAATGTGATATTAAGTTTTGATAACAGGGTATAATTTTCTCTTTTATTGTTCAGTGATTATAAAAGGTTACTATATGCAGACTATGCTAAGAACTACACGACTACTGAAATGTAGCAAAATGTCTCATAAGGACATGCAAAAGCTGCCCATTGTGTAAGTCGTAAGAATTCTTCCTTTCATTCCTCGTGATAATCTTTTTTTTTTTTTTTTTTTTTGAGACAGGGTCTCGCTTTGTAGTTCAGGCTGGCTCTGAGCTCACTATGTAGCCCAGGCAAGCTTCGAACTCAGCAATCCTCCTGTCTCTGCCTCCCGAGTGCTGGGATTACAGGCGTGAGCCACCATGCCCGGCTCCTCGTGATAATCTTAAGAGACGCTCTACTAGCATTGTTTTTTTTTTTTTCTGAGTAAACAATGCAGATATATGAAATGATTAAACAAATATTGCAAAGGAGTTGGACTAGAATTAGAGCCCACATAACTCTGTACTGAAATCAAGCATGGCCTTGACTAATTTATCCTGTAATTTCCATTGAAAACAAATACAAGTAATGTCCCTACATGCAAGAAAAACATAAAATACTACATACACATGCAACAAAGCTGAATACTGTCAGTGACAGTGACAAGGATCAAACTCAACTTGGAGTGATACACACAGTAGATTCTTCTGAATAATCAAGTATGGGATGAGGCAGAAAGAGATAGCCACAAAGCAGAAAATATTTTGCATCCTCTGTTTGTATCATAC
>PVIC010040211.1:0-16765 GCA_004025085.1 Thryonomys swinderianus | reverse complement strand
AGTGAAATCAATAGATCACAGATAGACAATTTCCAGATCTTCTCTTTGCCATGAACACCTGTAGATGCAAATGAGTTCTAGAAAGTAGGACAGCTTTTATAGAGTGGAATATTTCTATAGGAAACTTGGTGTGGGAATGTGATGAGGGGAAGGAATAAATATGATACAGAAAGAAAATAAAAGAGCATGTATAAAGGGGGGATGAGGGGGGAGCGGGTAGGGATATGGGTAAAAATGAGAATTAACTTGTGGCATATACTGGTACAAATTTCCCAATGTTATATGTGATTTTGAGATGTATATAAATTGTACCAATAAAGAATTCAATAAAAAAAGAATTATGTGAAAAACTGAAATGACAAACTCATGGAATTAGTAGTTTCACATTAACTATCAATAATCAGTGTCATATAAGTAATTTGACAAACTAACACATTACTCTGCTCACATTTAGCTCACAAGAAAAGAAAAATTGATACATTTAAAGAAAATTGGAATGTTTCACAAAGCTTATTTGTTTTGTGAGTTTAATTTACTGTAAGAGTCTGTTTAAAGGCTTGGAAAGCTTCGTTTGCATATTGAGTTGTCCTATCAGATCACTGGAAGCACTTCAAAGGAAACTGTATTATATTCAATGCATAACTGAACTGTAAAATATTTAAGAGAATTTAATTAACTACCTTTGAAAATGGGCCTGATTATTTAAGAAAGTATAATTCGTTTGACTAAAATTAATTAAATACTAGTTAAACAAAACATGAAGGCATACGTACTTACATTTTTGAAAGTATAGTAAGATATATCCAGTAAACTTTAAAACACAGGGAAAATTGGGAGTTTTTCAAATATACCTCTAGCCAAATAAATATGCAGTAAAAAGCCAAGGAACTAAAACAGTTCTGTCTCTATGCAGAGATATCCCTCTGGATGCCAAACTGGCCACTGGGTGGTGATCAGATCTGTGAGAAGGTAACAGAAGTGAAAGAGGACAAAGCACTGGGAAACTTACACAGGGGAAGGGAGAGGAGACATACACAAGTGTGAAGAGGAGGAATGTTTCTCTGTCCAATCTTATATACCACTATTTGCTTCCAGAGAGGCTCATGATGTTGCTTATTAAAGAAAATTCAGGTATCTAGAGTTTTAAGCAAGCAGCACTATTTCGGGTTTGGTGGATTCAATACTATTAAAGAGAAATGAAAAAACGCCAGTCAGCCCAACCCTTTAATACTTCATGGGGCTTCTCTCTCCCAGGTCCTTACTGAGAAAGGAAAACAAATGCCAGAGCAGTGAACAATCACCTACCAAATTCAAACTATTTCATCCTGACAAAAGGACCTTTCACAGAGATATTCTATTTAATTTTGTCATTTTGAAATTATATTTGTAGAATTTTTTGAATGTCTAGTTTTGACATTTTAAAACCTTCATATTTCTGAAAGTTTAACATTTCAGTGTTTGATATTTTAAAATATAACTTACCATTCAAGATTGTCTCTTTAAATTTGGTGAATGCTAAGGCTCTGGCATTGTCTCCTACATCTGAATTCAAGCTGCAGGTAGGTTGCCTAGTTTTATCCTCCCCTTTCAGCGTGTTGGCACGGAAGTGGGTTTTCAATATTGACAACAATGATTATGAAGTCTTCACAATATCAGGCTCACTTGCTGGGAGCTCCACCGGGCTCCATCCAAATGTACGGAAAGCAGATGAGGACACCCTAGCTCATTCTTCTGCCTGACCAGGCCCCTTGCAAGAACTCTTCTGTGCAAATCTATGTCACACTCTCTCTCCAGCGAGGCACGTGCTTCTGAAGGCAGGACACTGGAGTACTTCATGGTCTATATATTATCATGTTGTTTTATACATGTACTTAAGAGTTTCACATCTTTTTCTTGAATGAGGAACAATATAAAGCACATTGATATGCTTAAAATCATGGTCAAAGACTCCAAAACACACTACCACAGAAAGAAAACTAAGCAACTGTCTCTTCAGGGGCACCAGTAAACAAAGCCATGGCTTTCCTATTTTACAGTAGCAACATCTGCTATGTAAAAAGTTCACCTTACTTCTTTTAAGCAAAATGTTTCTAAGAAACCATCAAATAAATGCTCTTTTTGTTGAGTTCTCTTCATTATTAGAAGTCAGAAGCAATAAGAAAATGCAGGAGGCTCACTATTTTCAATAAATGAAAAAGACATGTGATGAGGGGAAGGAATAAATATGATACAGAAAGAAAATAAAGAGCATGTATAAGGGGGGAGGAGGGGGGAGTGGGTAGGGATATGGGTAAAAATGAGAATTAACTTGTGGCATATACTGGTACAAATTTCCCAATGTTATATGTGATTTTGAGATGTATATAAATTGTACCAATAAAGAATTCAATTAAAAAAATAAATGAAAAAGACTATTAGTAGATTCTTATCCCTTTCATTGTTTTTCAAGAACACAATAATCATCTGAAAGTTAGGATGTGGCTTTCCAAAAAAGTACCAACATGTACGGATAAATAAATTCCACAAACACTTTAAAGAGACCCACAGATCTCCCCACCCGCCTCCACCTATACACTCATGCACTACTGAAACCTATCACACTTTGGCAGGGACTCTTAAATGATAATCTGGAAATCAAAGTTAAGTGAGTAGGCATCTGGTACTTTGCAGAACAAAACTTCCATAAGATGTCTCTCCCTCCTGAGAGAGAGAGAGAGAGAGAGAGAGAGAGAGAGAGAGAGAGAGAGAGAGAGAGAGAGAGAGAGAGAGAGAGAAGATAGAGCTATCAAAATGTCTATGGGCCTTGTATATAGAGAGGATTCCAGTTTCCTTGATATTGCAGTTACCTACATTAAATTTCTTGATTCCATGCAAAGTAATTTCTTTCATGAAGTAAAGAGAGTACATGGTATTAGTTTTGGGAGCCAAATTTTCAAATATCTAACATGAAACCTGAAAAATAATTAGCCTCAAAATACTATTTTTAATATATGGCTACTCAGTAAAATACAAAATGTGGGGCTACCTGCCTTTTCATGAACACCAGATTAAGCTCTCTGTAAAATACTGCAGATATTTTAATAAGATATTTCATGGATTGGAAGTACTTAATTTCTATTTTGATTCAAGATAGGCTGAGTTGATTCATACAAGGGATGAAAAAAAACGATACTTTAGCAACAGCACTGATTTTAAAAGTCAAAAGTCCATTAAAGGTTAATTGTGATCATTAATCTCACAAACAGGTTTTACATTCAATAATTAAAATCAACTAATTGAATACCTTATTATAAGCCAGCTTATGTAAGTTAGCTGATTCTAAATAGGTAAAAGCACTCCACCAGAATGATTTGTAATTGTTGGAGTTTCCGACAACAAATTCATAACTTTGCAAAAACTTTCCCAAATAGAATTTTCCATAATTTTAATCTCATACTTTATATATTGCCAGTAAGTACATAATTGTAAGTAATTGCGAGATAGAGTGGCTTATTTCAAATAACTGTTTAAACTGTACTCAAAAAATTGCTTAGATTTGTTATTCCTTTAATTTACTGCAGACCTTTTATTAGCAGATGCTTCCCTGCATGCAGTGGGGTAACTTCCCAATAAACTGTAAATTGGAAATGTACTCCTGTATCCAACCACACCTTTAATATGCTCAGAACATTTAAATCAGCCCAGCATTGCAATACTATACCATGTATCATTAGCTTGGACAAAATCAAAATTCAAATATTCAGCCAAATGCTCAAATATGGTTTTCCCTGAATATGTACTTTTATGCCACTGTATATTTGAAAAACTATTATTTGAGCCATCATAAATTAGAAACCATCTGTAGCACAGTAAAGATTATTTGTATATTTTCTTATGATTTAAAGGAGGAAACCCAAACTTAGATATTTAGAGAAATTTCTTTTTTTTTCTTTTTTTTTTTTTTTGCTTTTGAGACAGGGTCTCGCTTTGTAGTTCAGGCTGGCCCTGAGCTCACTATGGTGCCCAGGCAAGCCGCCACGAGCTCAGCAATCCTCCTGTCTCTGCCTCCCGAGTGCTGGGATTACAGGCGTGAGCCACCACATCCGGCATTGTGGTATGCGGTGTTGATTGTTGGTGGGCGTGTTTCCACACCCAGCATTATACGTGGTTACCGGGGATCGAACTCAGGACCTTGCTCTTGCGAGGCAGGCGCCGGAACCACTGAGCTAACCCTCCAGCCCAGAGAAATTTCTTTTTTAATAATAATTAACAATCAACTAGGCAAACCCAATCCTACTTGATATAAAATATTGTAGGGGATATAAAAATGAGTAGTACACTTAAGGTGATTTTTTTCCTTTGGTAAGATGTCTTCCTTAAAGTTTCTTATTCTTCATCTTTTCACCTATTATATCTATCCACTCTTGCCTACAAATTTTAAACACATTATATTAGTTATTTTAAAATTCTTACCTGTTAATTCTAACATGTGAGTGACACATCTTCAGGTATTAATTATGGAATTACATTTTTTTTGCCTCTTACCTGTCTTTCATTACTAATGATATATTGTATAGAATCTGGATTAAGTTAGGTTCCTCTGAAAAACACTGAGTTTTTTTCCTGGCAGCAATTACATTACTAGAGAATAACTTTCATTTTGTGGAAAAGTGATTTCTAGGTCTTTTTAGGATGAATATCTTTAGTTTTTCTTCATTTCAAGAACACAGTCCTTACTCCTGAGATATGATCTCTACTGCAAATGCATGGCTACATAATGAGGCCTCTAAGGAAAGTTCTTAACTGTTTACCAAACCATACATCTCAGCAGCATTTGTACTCCAATCTCTGTCTTCCTACAACTGGGCCCTGGTAAAATTTCTACTTAGGCTTTTAACTTCCCAACTATACTTTCTGTTATGTTCTTTGGACTCACAGTTGCAAATGCAATTGAGGAGTCAACCAGCGATACGGATGTTGAGGTTACCTATTTCCAAAATTCCTTCTGTCAGTCTCCAGGTGTTTCAACTGTAACTCTACTACTTGGTAAGAATGCTGCTTTTTCTTGAACTTTATCCCTTTAGTGGTGCATAAACTGAAAGGTATCAATGGGAAACACAGGTAAATGTGGGAATTAATGTGCTCTTCTTCTTTCAAGGATCATCTTTTTCACAGTTTTGGCTTGCTTTTGTTGTTCTTCAAACAGCTTTTAAACTGTTGCTTTTATAGTTTATAATTTTGACTTTGAGACTGGTGTTTATTACAATAAAGCTGCACTGTCAATACTGGAACAAGAACCTTGGGGATTTGTTTTTGATTGATTGTTTCCTTTAAAAACAATGAAGTGGTATTCCCTTTTTTTGTTTATTGTTTGTTTCATAGCTTTGGTTAAAATACTGAAAAATTTCTATCTATAGCAAAGAGCTTTAGGGCTTAATAGTCAGGGTTTAAAATAGAACTTTATTAAAGAACAGTGATGATTTTTTTTTCATTCCCACAACAAAAACTCAGAATTGTTTTCTCTCTGCATATGGCATTCTAGGTTTTGGCAAGTTTACAATCTATACCCATCTCCCTGTCATGTAAGCCTGGCATCAAGAAAATGGAAACTCTAGTACCTTGTTATTTTTCTAATAAGAAATGACATGTGACAGTAAAAGAAGATTAAGAAGCTTCAGAAACAAAACAAATATGAAAACCAATTTAAAAGGGATCATTATAAAGGTCTACTTAATACAGAAGGAAAGAGTCTTTACCTATTTGATGGAATATAAAACATCACTGCATAAACAACATCATTATATCTATTACAGTATTTTTATCACTCACAAGTTATACTTGTGAGCAACCCAAACAGAATGCAGATAACATAAATGCAAAAGGGATTAATTAAAGGCTGCTTGGTTATTCATGATGGTTGGTCATAAACATCATAAGAACTAGAGTAAAAGACAATGTACCCAGGGTCAACTTTAAAATCAGATCACAAACTAGAAGATATAACAGCTGCTGCCACTGAGGACATATGCACCAGGGACACCACGAGTGCTCTGCATGCCTTCCTTTGTTAAAAGCATACTGAGACTGGGCCGGAGGATTAGCTCAGTGGTTCCGGCGCCTGCCTCGCAAGCGCAAGGTCCTGAGTTCGATCCCCGGTGACCACATATAATGCTGGGCGTGGAGGCACGCCCACCACAATCAACACCGCATACCACAATGCTGGACGTGGTGGCTCACGCCTGTCATCCCAGCACTCGGGAGGCAGAGACAGGAGGATTGCTGAGTTCGTGGCGGCTTGCCTGGGCACCATAGTGAGCTCAGGGCCAGCCTGAACTACAAACCAAGACCCTGTCTCAAAAAAAAAAAAAAAAAAAAAAAAGCATACTGAGACTTCTAAGAAAAGGTACAAAGGCTGCTCCCACCAGGGCACATTATAAGGACAGAACCAGGTAGCCTCTGCCTCTCCAAACCACTAGCTGATTCACTGACAAGTGCCAGTGTGTCTGGTTGAAATTATGCTGCTATGGCTTGTATCTAGATGTCCTCCCAAAGCTTTCTGTGGTCAGAAGTGAAGTTTTTTACAGGTGACTGGATCTAATGGGTGTGATGCTGAATTAAGAGACTTTACCCTTTGGGTGGCATTGCCCAAAGTGTGAGAATACTGGATGAAATATAGGCTGGCTTGGTTGCTGCTCCTGCTACTCACTGTTTTGCTGCCTTCTGCATGCCATGAACTATTTATTCCCTGCAATAACCTTCTGCCATGCCACTTCACCTGGAGCCAGCTAACTACAAACTGAAATGCTTAGGAACTGGGAGCTGAAATAAACCTTTCTTCCTTTAACTTTAGGTGTCAGGAATTATGTCTCAGAAATAAGAAAAGTAACTAAGATGGTACTGACAGCCACAAAGGAGGTATCTTAGTCACTTTCCCATTACTGAAACACAATAACCGACATCTCCAACTTAAAGGAAGATGGATTGGTTTTGACTTACTACTTCAGTCAACATTCACCCAGATCCAAAGCTTAGCAGAATGGCAGAGAGAAATGGAAGAGGAAAAGATTCACAACCCACAAAGGTTAGAAAGCAGAGAGTAGAGGGAAGGGCCAAGAAGCCAAGAAGGGCCAAGACGTGGGCCATGCTCTCAATGACCCACGTCTTCTAACCAGGTCCCAGGAAAGTTATACATGGGAAATTTTAACAGCACATTAAGCTATGAACTTATTATGGATTAATCTGCTGATGAATATAGTGCTACATGATCCAATTATACTCCAAAAATGTCTTCCCTTAATACATGAGACTTTGGAGGAGAATTCTAGATCTAAACCATGACTGAAGATTAGAGAGATGGGTTTTGTGGTATCTTCAGAATCTATAGTACAGGTGGGTCTGTCTCAAGACTTGGAAGATTCTTCAAATGTACCACAGTAATTTTAATACTGGGAAGCTCCTCCTCAAAAGGGAGTAAAAATGTCTTTGAATATCCTTGAATCATCACAGATAGAAAGCAAAAATATTTATTAACTACCTATTTGGTCCTAGGCCCTAAGCTCAACACCTTTAGATCATGGTATTTAATTTAATTTAGTCACCACAGTCTTTATCACACGTGTGCTTTCATTTGCAAGAACAAATTCTGAGGGTCAGACAGATGACACAGTGATAGAGACCAGAAATGTCACCAGATTGATCTAGGGTCAAAGTCATGGGTTCCTGAAGAAGCTAGTAAAGCATACTTATTAGAAAGTTATGTAGCAAATGTTTCCTTTGAACATTACACAAAACTCTATCACAGAATCCACAGCCCCTTCGGGGAATGCCTCACATGTCTAAATTCTCAGCTCAACCTAAAGTCCCTTGTAGGTCAAGATAGAATCTTCTCTGAATCTATAATTAGCCCACATGGTGCCCATGCAGAAAATAGGCACCATTCTTGTTTGCTGAATAAATTGCACAAATCTTAAAAATTCATTTCTGTGATAAAAGGGGTAATGCTGAGGTAAACAGAACTGCCCTGTAAAGTTGCATAATTAAACAGTTGCACTGGAGAAAGTTATAAAGGAAACAACATAACGCACCATTTTAATACAGAAGGAGACATGGTTCTTTTAAAGAAATAAACACCTCCATATATAAGTCATCTTTACAAAGCTCTCGGCATTCTAAATTGACTGTACAGCAGCATCCTGAGAGCACACCGAATGAATTAGGCTATTTTTCTTAGCTCATAAAATCTATCGTCGTTTCAAGCTACTCATTTATCCTGAATTCCATCCCCTTGCCAAAAGTCCTGGTTTAGCAATTTCTTCAGATAAAAATAAAAATCCTCTTAACTTGAAAGAAAATTGTATATATAAATTTCTTGTATATAAAGAAAATCTTACTCATATTTCAAAATCAATTACTATATATTTTTACACAGTGTTGATTCCTTAACAGGTAGTAGATGTAGGCTATATGGAAGAAAGCATTTCATAACAGAGTGGTTAATAGCTGGAACAGGTTGTGAAATTTTTCCTCTCTGGAAATCTTTGAAAATTGGATAGACCTTCATCGATCACAGGTAATTTAATCTGTCTGAGTGTACAGGGAACAGCCTTTGTGGGCTTCCAAAATTCTTCCCACCCTAGGTTATCATCACCTGTATCATCATAAAGCATTTCTTTAACATTTAATTAGCCCTGGTTTTGTAACCAGGTTATGCAGTCAAAGAACACCACAGGGGATCCCCTCACCTTAGAATGTATAGTCTATGGTAACCAGAGATGTGACTCCTCCATCATTCAGCAACAAAGAAATATAATCATTAGCTCAATTCATGAATGAAATAATTTACAACATGTGAAAATTCAGAATAAGAGCATTGGGCAGGGAGGCAGCAGGGGTAAGTGTATGTAAAATGAGCAAGGGGATTTGGGAAGAAGAACAGATTTCTGTACCATAAGATTTTCTCCTATGGGTCCAGAAAGGTGATGTGGAGACGAGAATGCTTAAAATGCCAAGATACAGAGCATTTTCCTGGGTCTGGGTTGAGGGGAAGAGTGATAAAGAAAAAAGAAAAGAAGAAATCTTTTAGATACATGAAGAGATGCTAGAGAAGCAATTTCAGAAGAACAAGGCCATGCTGACAGGTGAACTGTGGAAAGCCAGGTATTTCCAAATGGAACATAACTAAACAGTATGTAAAAGGGAGAAGACACATCCCTGGCATCTTAGATCTAAATTGGAGGTCAACAGCAAGTGTTGGCTTCACTTTTCTGCAACTTCACTGTCTGAGAGGCTGGCTTTGGATGCAGGCAGCATAAAAGTACCTAAGGGTAGGTAGTTCAAACAGCCTGAGATCAAGACAGAGAGGCCCAGTTTAGAACGAGTCACGATAATAAAAACTGACCACTCTTTTTCACTACAACCAGACATTTAGAAGCAAGAACAATCAAAAACCCCCAAAACCCCAGTTTCTCAGCTGTGGCACCACTGACATTCTGTGTTGTGCAATTCTTTGTTTCAGGAACTACTCTGTGTATTGCAGAATGTTTTGTCACATTCCTGACCTTAGCCCACTCTCTGCCAGTAGTATTCTGCCTACCTCAGTTGTAACAACCAAAAATGTCTCCAGACTTTGCAGAATCCACTCTGAGGGCATGAGGCTTAAATCAAAACTGACCAATAGCAGAGAACTGAGAATAACTCATTCAACCAGAATGAATCTGTCTCTTATCTATATAATTGCATAAAAATGAAAGATAAACAAAACTAATTTTTTTTGCATGTGCATAGAGAAGGCCAAACTAGATGAAAATCGTGGGTCAAGACTTCTGTCTAAAATGTCTCTGTGTCTCTGACAGACCCTCAGTAAACACAGTTGTTAGTGAATTCCTATTCCAAGTGTCAATTAGATGGATGCTCTTCAGTGAATTAAATCTTTGATCTTGTGAAAGTGCAAATAGGGATTAAAATATTTTTAAGGTATTATTGGTCAACAATAACTTTTAATAAATGAAAAGATTAACAGAATCTTTCTGAGAATCAAGTACATTTGTTTTTGTTTAGAAAACAAGGAATTAAGCTGAGGAATTAAGGTGATATCATCTCATGCAGTATTTGTAGTATTTGGGTCTCGCCTGCACTCCGAAACTCACCAGTATCACTGGAACTGAAACCTTGGAACAGCTCCTTGGTCCCCTTAGTGGTAGGATTCCAGTTTATATTATGCCATGGACAGTCACTGACACAGATCTGATAGTGAAAGAGTAAGGGAAGACACTATTCAATAGAAGCTAGCAACTTAAGTTGATATATGGGCATCAACAATGATATCTATGGCTTTTGTGGGTATCTTGCAAGCATCTTCTAGAGATTCTGCTAAGATTCTGAGTAGTAGTTTCTTGGTTTTGCAATACTATTTCAGTTTGTGACACCAAGCAGGAGTTTCCCTGATCTTCTCTACCCTAATTCTTCCAAGAGTGTAGAGGCATACAATTTTTTGTAATCAGTCCCTTCCAGCTCAATATACATCCTGTGTTCTGTTTACCTAACTCAGCCTTGACTCATGCATGAACAAAGCTGTGAGATAATGCACAGACTTACAGCAGTATTAAGAGGAAGGAAGAACATCACTGTGGAGTGAGGGACAATGTGCTAGCTTCCTAAGGTGTCCATAACAAGCTACCACAAATTGAGTTATGACCAAGTCCCACCTAGACAATCTCTCAGGACACGACATGATCTTAAAGTCCAACCAAGAGCTTTATTACTCAGCTAAGGGCCATCCTTCCATCCAGAAGAAGGCACTGACTTAGACTAACACATAGTATTTAAAGGCAAAATTTACCACTCCCCAACCTGTTACCAAGAGGTTTCTATTGAAAAGTGATTAGATCATTCTATTGTTAAAAGTGCAGAAGTGAGTGGTTACAGAAGCCAATAGTAAGAATTAGATCACTGGTTACTATAGAATAGTAAGTTTTAAAAACATACAATCTGAGGCTATGCACATTGGTTGGGTGAACAGTTCCCAAGGAAACAAGTTCCTGGTTCACAGGGAGGTTATAGGACACAAGTGGAGGTTTTTAACAAACTGGCTGTTTTTACGTCAAGATGGGTCTTACAGGCCCTTAACACAACAGAAATTTACAGTACTTTATTGGATAATACATCTTCATGATTAGTAACACTGCTTCTTAAACTAAGAGATCTAAAGCTATTCTGTGATATTTTTGTCAGTGCTGTTTTTATGTTTAATATGACAATCACATAATTTTGCTACTAAACCATAGATGTTTAAATGTTCTTCCAAGTGTAAAATCTAAGCTGACAGGAGTGGTGATAGTGGACATCCTTGTCTTGTTCCTGACCTTAGTATGAAAGGTTTCAGTATTTGACCATTTAGAATAATATTGGTTGTTGGGTTCTCATAAAAACTAGGATTCGAGAACCTATTTGACCCTGTTATTCCCCTGCAAGGTATGTACATGAAAGAATTAAAAGATTCACATCACAGCAACATATGTGCACCCATGTTCATAGCAGCTCAACTTGTGATAGCTAAATCTTGGAAACAACCCAAATGCCCATCAACAAGAGACTAGATAAAGAAGATGAGGTTTTTCTATAATATGGAGTAATACTATGCCATAAAGAAAAAAAAGTTTGAGTCATTTATACTCTAATGAATGTACCATCAGGACACACTCATAAGTGAAATAAATAGGTCAAGGATCTGTAAATATTGTATCTTTGCCCTGGTATGAGAAACTGAAGATGTAAATGAGCTCTAGAATATATGGTAGATATTGTGAAATAGAAAATATTCAAAGGGAAATAGGGTGAAGGGGTAAGTAATAAGGGGAAGAAAAAATATGGTAATTAAAAACAGGAAACAAGCTTATATATATAGGAGGCGGGGGGTTGTAGTGTGGGTGGGGAATGGGAAAAATGAGAATTAAATTGTGTCATATACTGGTACAAATTCTCAATATTGTGTGGGATCATGATGTGTATATATAATGTACTAATAAAGATACAAATTTTTAAAAATCTAAACTAATAATATATGTAAAAAAAACTTCTATAGCTGTGATGCTAACTGTTGCTAACTTTTTGGTATATTAGATATACTTATGCTCCTGAGATATATAAGCCTTCTAAAGTATAAAGGTTAGGGTAGTATTATAATGGTAATGACTTCCAGGCTAAAGTACTTCTTATAATAGACTTCTTCATTGTTAAGTTTAGGTAGTCTTACTTTTATTATAGTAGTTTGATATGTCTAAAAACCATATACTTCAGGCAATATCACTCTAATAATTAAAGATTGAACATTAGTAACCTATAAAGTACACCTGTAAGTTCTACTTATAATTTTTTTTTTTGAGACAGGGTCTTGCTTTGTAGACAGGCTGGCCCTGAGCTCACTATGTAGCCCAGGCAAGCCTAGAACTCAGCAAACCTCCTGCCTCTGCCTCTTAAGTGCTGGGATTACAGGCATGAGCCACCATGCCTGGCTAAAGATAATTTATTTTAATGCCTTTTTTCCAATACCAGGGATCTAATTCTAGTCCTCATGCTTGTGAGACAGGCAAAAAAAAAATGTTATTTTCGAAAATAGCAAATTTAGATAATATTTAATTATATCAATTAATATTTCACAATTGGGTAAAAGTAAACTATTATTGAGTTTTTTATATGAAAATAGGAGTTTATATGTATTTTTATAAAGAAGAACTTAATGATATTAGTATAATAGTGTCATCATAATTGTTATCCTAAAATGTTGTGTTTTCTCTTGTTATTTTTATTTTGCATTTTTCTTGAAAAACTTTATAAGTACTCTTGCTAACATTCTGAAAAAGTATAACTTCTAAAGAACCTAAGCAGTATGTTAAGATGGTAGGCCATCACCTCCAAGACAAATAGAATACAACACTAATGTTGACCATGATTGATAAAAAGTTATTGTTCAATGGTCATACTTTATATTTCAAAGTCCCCAATACCCCAAAAGGATTGTAATAGTTAGGGTTAAGATCTATTACTGCCACTGAAATACTGGTATAACTGATCTTGGTATTGAACAAGTGAGTTTGGAGAAAAAAAGCTAAGAAAAATAACAGAGCTAAGAGGTCAGCCAATATTTTTGCTGTTGCTCTCCACATCACCAAGGAACCAGAGCATAATAGGAAACCTCTACAAAGGCTCTGCAACTCCAGTGAGTCATTTGACTTCTCATGAGCAATAATACTGTTGGATCCTAGAAGACAAGAGTCAACCAGTATAGATTGTGCTAAAGAGAAGATCACTGAACAGTGGAATATCCTCATGCTTCAATGGGAAGCCAGATGGTCAAGCAGGACTGACACATCCTTGTAGATGACACAACTGGTAAGGCAAAACTAAAAGTCAGTGGCTGCTCACACAGCCTCAAAAGGAAATCTTGAGGAACTTTGACCCAGATAGATTAGATAGATAGGTAGATGATAGATAGATAGATAGATAGATAGATAGATAGATAGATAGATAGATAGATAGATATGTTACTGGCTACTGGGGTGCTGGAATCTCCTTCTATAATTAGTTTCTAGGTTCTTTCTGTCCTGAACAAATAATTGGTCAAGACAAGTGCAAAAGATACTGAAGTTTTTCATGTATTAAGGGCAGGAAAAGGACTGGGCTCTTCAGAGAGAGTTTGGGCCTCCTAAAAGTAGGAAAATAAGTATATTCTACAAAGTAAGAGTAGACGAATATGCAAGAGAGAGCACAGTGCTCCAGAACTCACTGGTGACTCTCTTTTATATCTTTCACTCCTCAGGCTGACATTAGGTGTAGGCCATCCTATCTAAAACCTGATGCAGTTTTTCCAAGAAGAATTGAAGAAAGAACTTTCTGATTATTCCCGTGCACAGGGCTCTGGGAATGGTTTTACACATGTATCTTGGGATTTTGCAATTAACTGGTCACATGCACTTCCCCAGCCAGTTCATCACAGCCTAATGTCCTATCTCAGATGTCTAGCTAGCTAGATAAATAGCTGGATTGAAAGGTAGACTATAAAAAGGGGCTATAGCCACTACTCCATTTATCATTGGCAGGCTCAAGCTACATTTACAACACAGTAACCTACAGACATAAGAAGTCATGATTCCAGTCTCAGTAGCTCTTTTTTACAAAATTGAATTCTTTATTGGAGCATTTTATATACAGCTCACAATCACATTCAACACTGTGGAATTTGTACCAGTATATGACACAAGTTAATTCTCATTTTTACTCATATCCCTACCTACCCACAACTCCAAACCCCTATATACATGTGCTTTCTTTTTCTTTTCAAATAATATTTATTCTTTCCCCTCATTACTTTCAGTAGCTCTTTTTAAAAAAGTGTCCTTCAGTCTCTTATTGTATCACCATTATGTTAGTTTTACTTATTTTCTTCAGGGAAGGATTTGGTTTCTAGTATATAAAGTTATGCCTATAGGATAAAAATGTCAACATAAATATTCTAGTTACTAAATGCAATTACCTTTGTGGTACAAACTAACATTCTGTTATATGCTTTAGACTTTATATTGTCTGGATCCAGTAACTACAAAAGGTCTTCAGGGTCTAGAATATTTTGTAGAAAAATGGATCACTCATCTTTAAAAAACAAAAAAAAAAGATACAACTGACTCTGCCTATGCCTTTTTCCTATAATCTGGATCAACCTTTCATGTGTAAAATGAGTCACATTCTTTCTAACTGTGAGTGGGTCATTGCTTTTCTCCTATAAACCAATCCTAGTCTTTCCATAGGCTCAAATTACATGGATTTCCATAGCCAAAAACACATAAATATTCCCAGTTCCTGACTATAGGAACTGTGTACCCTCCTCCCTCTTGAAGACCCACACTCTCTTTCTTTGAGTTTGTACTTTTGAAATTCTGCCTAATAAATCATTTTATGCCTCTTTTTAAAAAGTAAAAATTGATTCTCTCCAAGTCTGGAAGCTAGAAGCATGAAACCAAGGTGTTGTCAGGGCCATGTCCCCTCTGAAGGCTCTAGGGAAACATCTTAAAGTAATCATTTCCTTCCTTAGCATTCTTTTGCTTGCAGCTGCCTTATTTCAATCTCTATTCCTAGCATTCCATAGTGTCCTTTTCTGTCTGCCTCTGTGCCCATGTCTTCCTGTGTCTTTCTCATAAGGACAACAGTCATTAGATTAGGGTCCATGCTAATCTAATATGATCTCATTTTAAACTTGATTACATTGGCAAAGACCTTATTTACAAATAAGCTCAAATTCATAGGTATCAGTTGGACATAATGCTTTTGGGTAACACTACTTACCCTAGTACAGTTATCAAAGACATAATTCATTTCCTGCTTCCTTTCTCCCAGTTATACCCTGAGGGCTAGTACCCTGAGCATTGTGGGAAGGAGAAGATAAGTGCCCTTAGAATTAAGTTGCAATCAAATGTGGATATCACCCCAAATATTTCTTTAGTCAAAATAATTCCTTCTAAGAGCAGAGTGTCTACATAACCACTTATACTAATACTCCAGAAAGGAGATATAGTCTGACATAAACACTGTTCAGTTCTTTAATAAAACTAAAATATTTTGCTCCAACATTCCCATGAGCTCTGAGGTAAATTAAAGGAGGCAAAACACCATTGTTTAACTGATAATTTTATCTTAATCATTTTGATACAACAGGATGTAAGTATAAGCTTCTGGAATTATCCAAAATGTTCCATTATGATGCTGGTAAGATTCATACTATACTGCACTGAGGGTTCAGCTCTCTGCAAATCTCCTATCAGCCAAAATGAGGATTATGAGAAAGCCCTGGCACTCAGAGGGACCTGCAGTTGGGCAGGATGTAAGTCAATGAGGATTATACCAAAAGTACAATACGATGAAATGGACAAAAAGAAGAGAAACCTGCAGAGTATAAAAAGACAACAAATCTTCAGCCGATCACTGATGCTTAGGCAAATACTTTGGGAGAAACATAAGCCACAAGCATGTTTATTCTCTTTGCAACTACAGGGTTGGGGAAAGAAAGAGTTCTGTTTAGTTTTCAAATCACATCTCTAAATAAGTGCATTAATCAGGAAGGGGTACATGAACTCTGGAACACCTACTCATTAATAGCTCTCCTCACACACAGTCCTGGGAGCATATTCCCTGTGACATCCAAGCCCACCACTGGATTCTGCCCACCTTCCTGCCTATAAATTGTTCTTTGGTAAACTGAGCTTTGCCGACTTGCCTTAAAAAGGCACTGAAAACATTGGGAATTTTGTTCATTTTGTTTCTTGATTATTAAAGCTAAAACCATTTCTGACATGTGAATACACCTCTGTTTTATCACCACTTTTCAGTGGGAAATCCTTCAGGTCTTAACACCAATTTCTAAGGGGAGGCACCAAGAAAAATATGCAGCCTGTTGAGCAACCCCATACTGTGGAACCCCTTTACCCACAGTTATGCATAGCACCCTACAAGCAATACATACTCTCTGTTTTCTTTCTGTTGTTGAAGGAGTTACTAAAATTATGAAGTGATTTGTAATTTGCAATTCTTCCTCAGTAAAGAAGTAGGAGTTTTACTGATTATAAAACGTCTTATATGTTCTTTTAAACATAATGTAGAAATATGGAAAAAATAGAAAAGCACAAAACTTTATTGACCAGATACAACATTGTTTTTCTATCCTTGTTGCATAGAAACACACACACACAAACACACACACACACACACACACACACACACACACACACACACACACACACAC